>CAUYOR010037724.1:0-32166 GCA_963573925.1 Callimico goeldii | reverse complement strand
GGCATGCGCCACCACGCCCAGCTAATTTTTTGTATTTTTTTAGTAGAGACGGGGTTTCACCATGTTGACCGGGGTGGTCTCGATCTCTTGACCTGGTGATCCACCCGCCTCGGCCTCCCAAAGTGCTGGGATTACAGGCTTAAGCCACCGCGCCCGGCCTGAGCCACCGCGCCCGGCCAGTATTTCTATACATAAACAGCAAACAATCTGAAAATGAAATCAGGGAACCTACTGCATTTACAGTAGTTATCAAAAAATAAACTTCCTAGGAATAAATTTAAGTCGGTGAAAGTTTTCTACAGTGAAACCTCCAAAACATGAATGAAATGAATTGAAAATACCAAAAAATGAAAAGATACTACATGTGTATGGGTAGAAGAATTATTAAAAACATTCTTAAAATGCCTGTGCTACCTGAAGCAATCCGTAGATTCATTGAAGTTCCTAACAAAATACAAATGACTTTGTTCACAGAAATAGAAAAACAATCTTGATAGTCATATGGAACCACAGGAAACCCTGAATAGACAAAGCAATTTTACCAAAAAGACCAAGGCTAAAGGGATCATACTACTGATTTAAAAATATACTACAAAGCTATAGTAAGCAAAACAGCATGGTGCTGCATAAAAACAGACCAGTGGAACAGACGAGAACCCAGTAGTAAATCTATGTATTTATAGTCAACTCATTTTTGTTAAGGGCTTCAAGAGCATACAAGTGCTAAGAAAACTGGATTCCTGCATGCAGAATAATGAAACTAGACCTCCATCACCAAGTATAAAACTCAAATCAAAATGGTGTAAAAACTTAAATCTAAGACTGAAACTATGAAACTACTAAAAGAAAATGCAGGATAATTGCTTTGGTACATCATTGGTCTGGGCAAATATTTTTGGGGCTAAATCTCAAAAGCACAGGGAACCAATGCAAAAATACACAATTCGGGTTTTAAAAAAAGCTGCACAGCAAACGAGTCAATCAAGAAAGTGAAGAGACAACCTATGGAATGGGAGAAATTATTCGCAATCCTTTGGATAAGGAGGGATTAATAGCTAGAATATATAAGGAAGTCAAACAACTCAACAACAGTTACAAAAATCTGATTTAAAAAATGGCCACTGACCTTACGGACATTTCTCAAAAGCAGACATACAAATGGCCAATAGGCAGATGAAAAAATGCTCAACATCACTAGTCATTAAAGAAGTGCACATTGAAACCACAATGAGATATCTTTTCATCACAGTTAATGCGACTATTACCCAATGAAAAATGTAACAGATACTGGCAAGGATGCAGAGAAAGGAGAACTCTCATGCCAGTGTTGGTGGGAATGTAAATTAGTACAGCCATATGAAAAGCAATATAGAGGTTCCTCAAAAATTAAAAAGAGAACTACTGTATGATCCAGCAATCCCACTGCTGGGTATCTGGGTATGTTTGAAAAGAAAGGAAATAAGTATATTGAAGAGAGATCTGCACTCTCATATTTATTGAGTTCTGCTTTTTAGTGAAGATATGGAGTCAACCCAATGTCCATTCAATGGATGAATGGATAAATAAAATATAGTGTATATACAAAAAGAATATTATTCTGCCATTAAAAAATGGAGTTTTGTCATTTGAAACAACATAATGAGTCTGGAGGACATTATGTTAAATAAAGCAGGCACAGAATTACAAATGTTACAGGTTCTACTCATGTTGGAGCTAAAAAAGTTGATCTCTTGGAGGTAGAGAGTAGAATGGTGGTAAGGGTGAGGAATTGGAGAGATGAAGAGAGGTTGGTTAATTGGTACAAAAATACTGTTAACTTGAAGGAATAAGTTCTAGTCTTTAATAGCATAGTAGGATAACTATAGTTATCAATCATTTATTGTATATTTCAAAATAGCTGCAAGAGAAGATTTAGAATGTTCTCAGCACAAAGAAATGGGAAGTGTTTAAGGCAGTGGAAGGCCCAACTGATTTGATTATTATGCATTGTATACATGTATCAAAATATAACACGTACTCCACAAATATGTGAAATTTTTATATCAATTTTTTAAAAATTAAAACATGACACATTAAAAGTGCTGCCTTTATTCCTCATGAAGATGTTTGTGGACTAATAGAAAAAAAAAATCATTAAATATTTTAAATATAGAAAGAATATTCATATAGTGAAAAAGTTACAAATATGGCAGCCTCCCCAAGTACTTTTATACAACTTTTTAAAAATGTTTTTTGAGACAATCTCGCTGTGTCACCCAGGCTGAAGTGCAGTGGCACAATCTCAGCTCACTGCAACCTCCACCTCCTGGGTTTAAGTGATTCTCATGCCTCCCTCAGCCTCCTGTGTAGCTGGGATTACAGCCATGTGCCACCACTCCTGGCTAATTTTTGTATTTTTAATAGAGACAGGATTTTGCCATGTTGGTCAGGCTGGTCTCAAACTCCTGGTCTCAAGTGATTTGTCTACCTTGGCCCTCCCCAATTGCTGGGATTACAGGTGTGAGCCACTATGCCTGGTTGTACATTATTATTTATCGTGTATTTATACGATTATTGTATAGCTTATGAATTTTCATGATTTGTATTCATTCATTTTCCAACCTGCTTATCCTGCTTAGCGTCACAGGTAGTCAGAGCCTATATTGGCAGCTCAGGAGACAGGTGGGAACCAGCCCTGGACAGGATGCCCTTCCATTGCAGAGTGCACTCACATAGCCCCACACTCACTCACACTGAGACACTTGGGAGAAGCCCAGTAACCTGTCACGCACATCTTTGGGATGTGATAGGAAACCAAGGTACCTGGAGAAAACCCTCACAGGCATGGCAAGAATGTGCACACTTCACATAGACGGTGGTGCTGGCTGGGAATTTATATATTTTTCTCATCGTTGTTATAACCAGATGACAAGTTATGACCATCACTTACCTTAGGAGTCAAGTCAGTGATACAGATGATAGTTGCAATATAGGCTAGGTGATTGGGGCCTTTGAGAAGGCAAGCCTTGAACTGGGCTTTCCAGAAAGAAGGTAAAATCCCTCTCTGAGCTGAGGCACGTGGGATGGGATGCTAGGCACAGAAGACAGTACTAATGACAGTTTGCAGGAGGGACTTTCAATTGTTTAGTAGATAGTGATAAGTACTAGGTTGGTGCAAAAGTAATTGCAGCTTTTGGCAATGGCAAAAAAATACAGTTTCTTTTGCACCAACCTAATATAATATGTTGATTCTAATCGAGCATTTACTTTGAAAAAGAGTAGTAACAGAGAAGCTTCCAAGATAGGTGGATATTCAGCTGTGGAAAAATTATTGTATTAGGGCTCTCCACAGAAACAGAACCAATAGGATATGCGTATGTACACATACAAAGAGACTTATTATAAGGAATTGGCCCACATGATTATGGAGGCTGACAAGTCCCAAGACCTGTAGTTGGCAAAGTGGAGACCAGAAGAACCTGTGCTGATGTGGTTCCAATTGTGAAGGTAGCAGGCTCAAGACCCAGGAAGAGCTGATATTTCAATTCGTGTGTGAAGGCCAGGAAAACAAAAAAGAAAAACAAAAAAAACAATATCCAAGCTCAGAAGCTGTCGGGCAAGGGGAATTGCCGTCTTTTTTGTTGCATTCAGCCTTCAGCTGATTGGATGAGGCCCACCTGCATTAGGGAGGGCAGTCTGCTTTGCTCAGTACCTGGATGCAGGTGTTAAACGCACCCAGAAACACTCTGACAGACACACCTAGAATAATTTCACCAGATGTCTAGGCTGCCTCTCACCTTGTCAGCCTGACACATAAAATCAACGATCACAATCATGAATGCCAGGAATTTACATTTAAATTGTAAATAGTCGAATGTAGTGCTTTATTTAGGCAATAGTCCACAATTAGGTAAAATGTCAGCAAATCCATTTATTAAGGTGACGTGTCTGTTATTAATCATATCAATTTGTTCATTCCCCTCTTTGGATGTATAATGGTCTTACTATGTGTCAATAAGTGAATATAAAACATGTTTGGATTTCTACAGGTGTATTTGAATAACAGCTTTCTCACTTGGGGGCTCAGCCTCAATTCATATTTACATGCCAAGATAATTGTTGATGTTGTAGAGAGGTGCTTAGTTAAGCAAAGAGATGAGCACCATCTAAAATCAAAATTGTCCTAAGGGCAATAGGACCCTTAGGAATAAATATTTGTGTTCATGGACATTGGTCTAAAGTGGCATCTTAAAACCTACATTTTTTGTGTTTGATAGAAACATAGAGTTATACCTCATGGCGGCTGCCTCATCCATTTCACATCATACATCATGAAGTCACAAGAAAAGAGAAAAAAATCAGTTCTGGATGACAGTGCAGGCTAAATGTTCCTTCACAGGAAGTCAAGAAAGTAGTTTTTACAATTGTTAACATTTCTGTGCTTTTCCAAAGACTTGTTCATATCCTTCTCCAGCAGTGGCAGGCACTTGAATAAACTACTCAATTTGAACATAGCAAATGACTTCCAGTTCTATAAAGAATGGTGGTGTGGATAAATGGGTGGAACACTGCAGGCACCTAGGAAAGAATGGTGGTGTGGATAAATGGGTGGAACACTGCAGGCACTTCCAAAATGTTTAGTGAAAATAGTATTTTAGAACAAACCAGAAATGTCTGATGGGAGGCAGAAGAGTGAGCAACTACAGCTTTGAAAGAAAGCAGAGTAAAATGCTCCATTCAGCATGTGCCTGAAATCGTGGGTCTGGCAGCTGTACCACCTCTTGCTGTCTGTGACAGCATTGGCGAGGGGTCTGGATTCATTGCAAGTCTCTGCTGAGCAGGGCTGGCACGTTTCTTGCCTATGTCCTCTGTTAGGGGTTAGCAATAGACCTCTCAGAAACTCCAGGATGGTGTGTGGTTAAGCTTGTAAGTGCTGGTGTCTTTGCTGACAGAATTGCTGGGATGATTACTTGCCACCTCCTCAGTTTTGTGTGTCACCAGCCATTGTCCAGTTACGGTTTTTCTGAGAAGTGAAATTGGGTGTATGTGAGTGGTGGGTGTGTATCCAGCTTGAAAGGTAGAGCTGCTGAGAGACTGGACTGACAGACAGGTTAAAGGTTTTCGGTGCCAGAAGGCTAGATGAAAGGTTTGTTTTTTTATTTGCCCCTCCACCAGCCTAAATATACACCGGCTTTTGTGACTTTATAGAGTTATTCTCAGATGTGTATTCCATAACTAGCAATATTTATGAAATGATTCCAAGAATTCAGTAGACAAGTCTGCATGGCTCCCAAACCCACGTCCCCTTCTCTGCACCAATCTTTCTTAATAAAAAGCCAGTTGATAGCTTTTCTTTGCTGAGCTCCAGCTGCCAGTTACCCTGGTGAGATTGAATAATGTCAGGTAGCCATGTCAGGCATTTGGAAAGCCTGCAGGCAGAAGGCAATAAGAATGGTCTTACTGAACACATAATATTCTACCAGTGTTAAGACATAGATTTATAGCTTCTAGCACAACATTCACTGTCAGCACCTGCTGTGTGTCATAATTGATGTTTTCCTCTGGTTTCCTTGAACAGTTCTGCCTCAGCGAATGCCATTAAGTTTCAGAACTTTTAAAAGAGTTATTGTTAAATGTGGAAAACTGCTCCTGATTATTTTGGCCATTAGACGACCATGTGAAATGAGATCATAGAAAAATTGCAGTTAATCCATCCACTCACATTCATACTCTATCTAGATTTATGAAGTACTGCCCCAAGGCAGAAAAATGCCTCTGGAAAGAGTGCCTAATAGACATTTAGGTGTCTGGATGCCGAATAGATGCATATATGCATAGCTTCTCTGTTTTGTTATTTCACTTTCGTTTCTAAAAACCTTGATAATATTTAAAAGCAAATGTTCAGAAGGGAATGAAAGTCCTGCCATCAGAACAAGACATTTGGATGGTAGAAACTCAAGTCCTTGCCAGGTATGGTTCGATGTGAACACACGCTAACTCATTAGTATCCAACAAGCACCCACTACTGAGTAGGTTAGAAGTAAGCAAGACCTGGAACAAGGCAAAAATCAGAACCACAGGCAGAAAAAACATAATGTCACATCCTTGGATGTCTGGTATGTAAGTGCAGAACAATGACAAAAAAGATCCATGAGTCTGGGAGAAGTTAGGAACCCTTTTTTCTCCATCTTGGTGAGAACCAGCCCTGCGTATTCTCCTGTGTTCATGATTATCACAGAGTGGTCTCTGGACCGGCAAGCATCAGCACCCTGGAGAATGCAGACTCCCAGGCTCAAACTCAGATGTATTGAATCAGAAACTCTTGAATGGCAAGACCCAGCAATCTTGTTTTAACAAGTCTTACTGGTGATTCTGATGCATTTTAAAGTTTGAGAACCAATGAAGTATCATCCCCCAACAGAGGTAAAGTAAAGTGAATTTCACAGAACATCTCTCCGTGATTACAATTCTTAGGCTGAGATGAAGGACAAGAAATGCTGATGTATCTCTGCCCACTACTGATTTGACAACTCAGGAGACCAACAGGTTTTAGAAGTTATTTTTTTTTAATTTCAAATGTTTCGTTTTGATTAAAAACTGAAATATCAAAGAATTCTCTAAAAATTCTCTATTAGAACGACAAAGTAAATGAAATATACAGAGCAGCCTGGCATTTGCTTTTGTGCTGTTACACAGAGTGTTTCTCATTTTGCCATGGCTGAGAAAGAGAGTTGGTGATGTGGTTTGGCTGTGTCCCCACACAAATCTCACCTTGAATTGTAATAGTCCCCACGTGTCAAGGGCAGGACCAGGTAGAGATAATTGAGTCATGGGCGTGGTTTCCCCCATACTCATGCTAGTAAATAAGTCTCATGGTAAATAAGATCTGATGGTTTTATAATGGTGGCTCCCCTGCACAAGTTCCCTCTTACCTATGGCCGTGTAAGGCAAGACGTGACTTTGCTTCTCCTTTGCCTTCTGCCATGATTGTGAGGCCTCCCCAGCCATGTGTCAGTGCATTTAAACCTCTTTATTTTAAAAGTAACCCGGTCTCAGATACGTGTTTATTAGCAGCGTGAGAACAGATTAATAGAGTTGGAAAACTTGTGCATCCCATTTCCAGTATAGAGAATAGAACTGTTCTCCAGATTTAGAAAGGGAGAGGAAGGTGCCTCAGCCAGATCACCTGGTATCTACACTTGTAGAAGTTGGTCTGAGCACCAACTTCTGGCACCTAATCTTGAATCTGGTGCCTAATCTTGAAGATTACTAGGCAAAAATAAAGTTGTAGTTGTGGCTTAAAACTCTAAATTAAATTCTTAATTACATTATAGACCTTAATGCCTTTAAGAGATTGTGTATTTCTTTGCATCTGTGTAATTGCACCATTAGTTCAACAGCTTCATTTAATATACATTTGAGGGCCTATTACGTACAAGCTGGAATTCCTTAATTATGTTCTCCTTGTGTTGCCTCTTGGCCTTCTGTCTCTGACCATCCTATTTAAAGAAACTTAGGGAAGAAAGAAGATAAATATTCACTTTCGTTTTCCTGGCTGTAGGAGCACCAAGTTCAGTCACTCATTTTGGTGGGAGCTGAGTGCACTCTTCCAGCCCTCAAAAGCAGGTAGCTTAACTTTTCTGATGGCCCAGTGTTGTCTGTGTTGAAATATCATATCTCTAAAAAGAAATGGAAATGTTTCCTTTGTCGACTGACCTATTCAGGAATTTCATAGGGCCTAAGAAAACATGACAGAGGGAGAATCTCAGCTGTGCACTGAATTTCTTGACTTAAAATCACTGTCTTAGATTGAGAGTGAACTGAAAATTGTTTTGAAAACCAAATTGAAAGCAGCCACTTACTTACAGTAACAGTTGAGGAGGGTATGTTGGATAAGTCCCTTATGAAAGGGACCCGTAGAATCACTGTAATTTTGCAATTTGTGGATCTATCCTTTGTTTTTATGTAAATTGTGTGTGCACCATGTGACTAATATCTGCCTTATAAGGAACTGGATAGAATAATTACGCAAGCAATTCAAATGGATAACATTTGGCATGAGTTCTCATATTTTGACTGGCTGTTTGCCTGCCTATCTAGTGAACTTTAAAAAAAGAAAAAAGAAAATGTTCTATCAGGCTTGGAACTGAGTTTGCAAAGATAGGATGGGCCCAAGTTAGTATCGCTTGCAGCTCCCAGTAATTCAGCTCAGAAGATGACTGACCTCTGGCATGAGGGATGAAAGACATAATGAGGGAGAGCCAATGGCATCAGAAAAGGGAGAAATGCTTCAACAGCTGTTAGGCTGGTGCAAAACTAATTGGTAATGACAAAAATTGCAATTACTTTTGCACCAACCTAGTAATTGCCATAGACTGCATGAAACCAGAAGGAGCCAGGAGGAGAGCTTATGCGGAACCATGTGGCTCATGCCACAAGTTGGAATAAACACAGAATCAGATCAAAGCAATCACCTCCACCCTACTTTTACAGAAAATTTGAATTTGTTTTTTTATTTACTTAAGGATTGAATTTATTGCTAACTTCTTTTCCTCAATCCTTCCCTCTCACCCATGCATTTAAGTAAAGAATATGTTTTCAGTGCATATAAGAGATGACAAAATTTGGATTTTTGTAGACTCTAGCTGTCTGGTTATGTAAATGATGACCATACACTATATTGTATTTTCCAAAAGCATGTTTGCAGCTTATATAGTTAAGTTTATTTCAGAACTTATTTAAAGAATGGTCCTTTGGGCATGGCCTGTGAATGGCTGCATGGGAGAATACACTTAAAGGAAGGGCAATGAAACTGTTGAAAACGTCTGTCTTGGCCAAGCGCGGTGGCTCACGCCTGTAATCCCAGCGCTTTGGGAGGCCGAGGCAGGTGGATCACGAGGTCAGGAGACTGAGACCATCCTGACCAATGTGGTGAAACCCTGTCTCTATTAAAAATACAAAAATTAGCTGGGCGCAGTTGAGTGTGCCTGTAATCCCAGCTACCTGGGAGGCTGAGGCAGGAGAATAGCTTGAATCAGGGAATTGGAGGTTGCAGTGAGCCGAGATCCTTCCACTGCACTCCAGCCTGGTGACAGAGCAAGACTCGGTATCAAAAAACAAAAAAAAGAGAAGACGTCTGTCTCAATTAAGGAATGCTCTTTGATATTCAAGTCAACTGTGTTAGAAACCAAAAAATTCATGTCCTCTCAAGTAGAGCCACCTGATTTTTATACCTGTATAATCGAAATATCTTCACATACTACCTCTTAGTGTCTTTATCCTATTAAGAAACAAACAGACTCTCTTCAAAGTCACATCTCTGGGAAGTTTTTATTTTCTAGTTCCAGCTTTCTAATGCAGAAATATTGCTTTACTTTGATACACAGCTTTATCTTTTTCAAACTACGTTCATGTAAGTAATCCTGTCTAATTCCCAGATCAGTGGTTGAGGTTGACATATGCCCATTTTACAGATGGGTAAACTGTGGTTCAGAAAATTAAAGACTCTTTAAATTGTACAGTGGGTGAATAGCAGGGCTCAGATTCATATCCAAGACTCTTGGTCCCACATCCAGCAGTATTTTTCTTTGTGCAGTGGTGCCTTTTCTTTAATCACCTCAGGGGTGACTTCCCCTGTCCCAATAGCCTAATGTTCCTCGGGGCTGCTCACTCTTTCCCCATCCTCTGATTACAGTTCTGAAAAGTCATTTTATTACTATTATTACACAGATGACACTCCTTTTATACTTAAGTATTGCCTCAATCTGTCTTTAGTATTTTAAGTCTTTTAATTTCTAATTGTGGAATAAGTAGTCTTTTTTTCTTAATAAAAGTAATTTTAGGAACTATATTAGAGATGGGGACAGCCTTCAGAAAATCGCGATCTGTAGAGCTCCACGTGTTAAGCAGGAACCTAATTTATTTGACGTTAGGGTAACTTAGAGGAGCAGGAGGTTAAAGGAGGATTCATGGGTTGCCTGAGGCTGCTGGAGCCCTTGTGAGGGTTTGTTGGAGCAAATGAACTTGAGACCTTCCAATTCGCTGCTGTTAAGCCTGCTGCCTCCCAGCTCAGGTTGATATGTGTTTTGGTTACTAATTAAGATAAATCTATTTTTGCATGGCTAATAACTACTGCTCTCTGATTACTAGCTCATATCTTCTGTCCCAAGTAAACATTTATAAATACTTTGAAGACATCTCAGTGAAATTTAAATTTCCTTATAAAACTTCATTTTAAGAATAATGGGCTTGTATGCTATGCAGGAAAAACTCATAACCATGATCAGTGTTTCTGTGAGTGAGATCCACATGAGTTACAGTGGTCCTATTTGCATAAGAAATGTTTAGCAGGAAGCATTTGCATATTACATTATGAGGCTTCCTTTCTGGCCTTCCTGTATAATTTATCACAAACCTTGTTAGAAAATACTTGCACCCAAAACATCCTTACACAAAACAGCACAGGTAAAGGAGGCTTCCTCCCTCTGCTTCTCCCTTTCATCTTTTGGTTTTTCCTCGGAATGGAATTGGCATATTTCTGGCCCTGTTTCCAGGAAACCATAGGTAGAAGTGGGAGGATCTTGTATTCCCAAAACCATGGAAACCCCAGATGGATTCAAGATTTTAGAACTGCTGTGGTGTCCTGGGTCCCTGACAACGAAGTACCAGGTCTTCTGAGTCACACCAAATAGCACCGTGGTTCTTTATCTTCCCTACTGTCATCCAGAACAGTCGTGTGGGTTCACAAAAGATGCACAGGCAAAGTGGCCACTTTTTGCATCTAAGTGTGGATTTAAATGTGGATATTCTCTGAAAAGTCATCTGACTCCATTTGAGATTCTCCAAAGTCTTATTTTAGGAAATTACCTCAGTTAGATAACAAATAAATATTATTTTGTTCTCAAAATTCCTAAGAGTTTAATTTCTATTTCACTTCTCTGTAGGATACTTGTCAACTCTGTCCAAAAGGAAAAACTAGATTTGAGCTCCTCCCTCTCAGTGTTAAACAGCATCACTCCCCCCCAGATGATTATGCCATGCACAGTTTATCTAAACCAACCTCTCACTTGCTGATTCTGAGTCTCAGGGGCAGGGCCTAGGAATCTGCAGGTTCACAAGTGCCAGTGGTTTTTATGATCAGACAAGTTGGGTAATGGACCTGTTTCATGAACAAATATTTGTTACATAAATACTACCTTCAGTTTTCCCCACTAATATATGCTCCTCAAAGCACTTGCTACCTGCATTCTGTCTCTAATATTGGAACATTCTTTATCATTATTATTATTATTATCTTACTTTTTGCAGGCCCGTAAGAGAATCACATGCATCAGATCGTATCCTTTCCAAAAATCTGGGAAACAATCCAGAGAAGCCTTACTTATTTACTAACACCCTTTACAAATTGCAAAGTGTTGCGAGTTATTTTTATGATTAGGGAACATTCTGGAATCAGTCATGGTAAATAGTTGATCTCTTTTTCAAATGAAATTAAAGCACGGCAAAGTCAAGTGACTTTCCTAACAGTGCCCAGCAAGCCATTAGGTTGTAACAGATCTAAAAGGAGATGTCTGACCACTATTCATCCCAATTTAACAAGCAGAAAGATACTGGAATTGATCAAGTGTCTGAGACACCATGGTTGAGATCCGCTGTTGAAAAGCATGGAGACAGCTAACAGGATGAGTCAGTGGTAGAGGCCTCCAGGTTAGAGAGTCAGTACTGAATCCGCTCTTGACCACTGAGGGTTTAATTCCAAACATGGGAATGATAACATTGGATAGACAACTATATGTTAAATTATTTAATACATTGCAGTTGTTTCTGGAGGTAGAGATTCTTATCTAATAGTTAAAAGATGTTAGGAGAGGAATCTATCTTTTTTATTCATTTGAACTCCCCTTAGTAACTGCCTTCCTGCCTGGGCTGGAAGGTGTCTTCCAGTTTGTGTTGCTGTCTTTATTTTTAAAGTGACAGCACATCTTTGCCAATTTTTTAGGGTCCATTGAAGTCCTGAGAAATGTTTCTGTGGAAATTATTCCTGAAATCCCTATGAAGTATTTGCAGTTTGGCTGCTGTGTGAAGAATGGAAAATCGACTGAAGTGGCATTGTGTTGGCGTTAGTGCCTGTGTAATCACATGCTAATGTAGCTGCCCTGCTACCAGCACCATATCACAGCTTCCTCCTACCACTTACGCTAAAATTGCAGAGGATCAGCTGTGTACAGTAGGAGGTCAGCAGTTCAGTTCTGCACAATGCAGAATAAATCACTGAGAAATCAATAAACAGTAGCTGACAAGACTAACTATGGGTAAATTAAAGGCTGACAAAGAAGGTCGGGGAAAAGTTTGATCTTTCAGCTTAAAAATCTTAACAGAAAAATCCACTTTTTTGTTTTATATTTTAAAATAAAAGGTCTTATTGTTTTTATGAATAGATAATTAAAGAATGAAAGGAAAAAAGTGTTCCCCATCCTAGCTCTTGAATGCCTTGGTTCAAAACTTAAATAACTAATGATGTTATTTATTTGTACTTTGGGTGATGTATGTTTTAATAATGTGGTTGGTTGACAGAAAAAAAAATAATGAATTGTTCTCTTTGACTTCCTGTAGCTTTGAATGTGAATGTTTTTTCCCTTTTCTCTAAACTTTTTGGAGGCTCGCTTGAAGAAATGTGTTGTTGCTGGAAGCCCTGACTCCTTCGTGCTTAACTCCATGGAAACATGCATGTGCTTAGGGATCCATACTGACCTCACTCCCTCCAAACAATCATTGTAGTGCAGATATTATTTAGCAGGCATAGGAATATGAGAAGATACAAGAGCTGAGTCTTGACCACTCAGCATTCAGAGTCTAGAAAGAGAAACCTTGAGTAAACATTAAGTGCTTAATAACACTGTAAGAAGGCTCAAAATCTGGTGGCTGAAGGTCCTGCCTTGCAGCTAGTTTTATGCTCAAGCCCACAGAGGAGATGCTTTAGTTATCAGGCCACATGAGAAGGCATCACAGAGGGTTGGAAACTTAGGCTGAGTTTTGAAGGGCAGGCAGTTCTTAAGTAAGCAGGGAGGAGAGAGCAAGGACATTGCAAACAAAGGAACTTCTCCAGTACAGCTTGATCTTGTGTGCTGGGTGAGAATTAACAGTGCTGTCTGTAAGGTGTGGAGTATGATGCCTGGTTCCTGAGGTGCTCAGTTGATATTAGCTGTCATTCTAAAGGATGTGGCTGAAAGACGAGGCTTCGGGAGACAATGAATAAGGCAGTTACACCTTCTTAGCTTCCATAACTTTTTTTTTTAATGCTGGAAGCCTGAAAGAGCCAATTACCTACTTAAGTTAGAGTCCTGGTTTTGCCATCAACTAGCTAAGAGACTAAATAAGTCACTTTTTGCTTTACACCTCACTTTTCTTTTATGTAAAGTGTGTTGGTTGGACTAAATGATATCTAGTGTACCTTTCATTTGGAAATACAGTAAATTTACTTTGCTATAATGAATGAGAGAAACAAGAACTGGAAACAGTAAACTATTTCCCCTTTTTTTCCCTAGTTTTTTTTTTTTTAATATGAATTGTAATACTTACTTGAATGTAAACTTCCATTACATTCCTACTAATAGTAAGACACAAAATTATTTGGGAATTAAAATTTAAGAACAGATGTATAGGTTAGAATCAGATGGGTATTAACAGATGTATAGGTTAGAATCAGATGGGTATTTCTTATATATAACTATCTGTTCCATCCTGAAGTAAACAAAGTAGAAAATCTTAGAATATCTATTTTTAGAAGTGTTTTATACTATTTGTGATTTCTGTAATGGGATGTTATGCAGAGACACAAGTACATCCTAGGCCAGGTGACTTTTTAGGATGCCTTTGTGATTTATAACTCCTTGTTGTCTTCCTATTTCCTAATAACATTATCAAATTAATTTTTTAAAAATCTCTTTGATGAAGGCATATCCCTTCTCAAAAGCCTTTGGTGACTCTTTGTCTCCCAGGAAAAGTACATAAATATTTATCTTTTTTTGCCAGGTTCCCCTTCTTTTCACCATTATCTCATGCTATATCTGTTCCCATCAGTATGATTGACTACCAGACCTCAGAAATATCCTGTTCCCACAACTGTTGGGGTTTTGTTGTTACGGTCTCACAGCCTGCCCAAACCTTGTCCATTCTGAAAGACCCAGTTCAAGAAAGACGATTCACCATGCTGAAAACAGCAAGAATTGAGAAGGAAATATTAAAATGTTCATATTGTGACTGCCCAGGGTGGGTGGCAGCACAGGAGTGGAGGCAGGTGGATAAGGAGGATGGAAGAACCCACTGACTTGGTACCATGGGAGAGAGAGACAGCCTTGCACATGGGAGGCTGAGGTCAGGGAGGGTAAGATCTGAATGTAAGGAGGTGGCATACTTTGAGACTGAAGGTGTATTCGAAAACCAAAAGTCAAAAGAAGAAGCAGGGAAGGGATGTAGGATTCTTTCCGCCAGATTCACCTTTAATGTGGCTTGTAGAGATGCAAAGATAATAGACTGTAGGAGATAAAAGGCAGGAGAAGGATGTGAGCTTGAGGGTAGGTTCATTGGGAATATGTTTGGATGTCATGAAGATAATTTGGCAACAGCATCTCCTTGAATGTGGTGTAAAAACAAAAATAAAGCAAAACATGTAAGAAACATTGATGACCCCAACCCAAGACCCTTTCCTGTAATTCAGGATATTTAGGACAAGGAAGGTATTTTTATTTAAGAAAGCCTAGATTGGAATAAAGGGAGTGTCTGCTCCCAACAGAACAGGATTTCCCAAAAGAGGGACTGTTAGGACCTGAAGAGCAGTAAAGGATTTGATTTGGGTTGAAATTATACAAGGACAAATAGAAGAGAGTAGAGAAGATATGCTCAGGTTGGAGGGTAGATAGGAGACAGATGTTGGCAGTGGAAAACCACAGCTGAAAAATCAATGTCCCAAACCTCTGAAACAGGACCTGATTGCTGGGAGGGTGCAGGCAAGCAGGGACTCTCTTCTGGAGAGGAAGGACTGATAGGCACACTTTCTGATGATCATTCTTCACAGCCATCCATCCCTACCCCTCTGTGCCAGTCACAAACTCTTCATGGTTTCACTACGTCCCTCTGTTTCTTTTAACCCATATTTAGGCTCATTTAAATATTTGATCATTTTTAGTTCTGATACTTATTCATTGCTCTAAATCACTCTTTGCCCAAAGCAAACAGCCTGGAGGGGACTTCTACAGAAATATGAAACATGTTACAGTGATTCTCTACCCTGGTCTTTCCAGCCTAGCTTTCCAATACAAAGGCAAACTTTAGAGTTTCACCCTTTACAGCTATTAGGAAATAACTGCCCAAGAAAATTATCACAGGTGACATGCAGGATGCCTAGTGGCTAATTAGCTCAACTAGAATATTAAGAATGAAGCTCAAGGTATCATGTTTGTAACATATCTAAAGATAATTTGATGTTAACTGTGCCTTTTAGAAGGAATCATTCCTTCACCTTTAAAAGGAAAATATGCATTTATTAGTACTTATCTTAAAATCGTTTGTAGTAACATGACCAAATTATAGGTGTAGAAATAAGTATAAGATGAACTGTTTCCTTGCACATTTTTTCCTTCTCATAGTTCATCCCTCCTTTTTGCAGAGGGATTTATTGCCACTGTGGTTTCCCTTTGTGTTTCTGGTCACTCTCTAGCAGACCCATCTTTGTGGTGACAGTGGCAGAGGGATTTATTGCCACTGTGGTTTCCCTTTGTGTTTCTGGTCACTCTCTAGCAGACCCACCTTTGTGGTGACAGTTGCACAGATTGGAGAGACACCACTGGGAAGCATTGACCTGTAATACTTGAGCACTGTAGTGAATTCTCACCTCTTTCAAAATAGTAATTAGACCTCTGATAGTTTATATTTTTAAGATACATAGTTTTCTTTATTGATTCCATACAACTTTGGAAAATAGTGCATCTGCTTTTATTTTAAACTTAAAGTTACTTTAGAAATGCCATTTTTGTTTCCTGAGACTCTAAAGGATTTTCATTTCTGTGACAGATTGACAGGCTGTGAAGATATTCTCTAGGATGGTACCTTGGCATCTTCCAGTACCTTCCTCTGGTTTTCTCCGGCCTTCTAATTACAATCATTCCTCAATTTAAGACAGGTTACCTTGTGAGAAATGTGTTGCTAGGCTATTTTGTCACTGCGTGAACACCCATAGCATGCACATACACACATCTCTGTAGTGGAGCATACTACACACCCAGTTCACATGGTGTTGCCTGTGGTTCCTGGCCTGCCAGATCAATAACATGTGACTGTACTGAATACTGAAGGCATTTGGAACACAATGGTAAGTATTTGTGTATCCAAACGTATTTAAACATAGAACAGGTACAATAAAAATAAGATGTACCGTCTCATTTGGGACAACCATCATTTGTGTGGTTCATCATTATACAGCATATATCTGTATACATAACATATAATATATTAAATAATATAGTATATAATATATGATATAGTACAATAACATATATATTTTAATATATATAAATATATATTTAATATAAATAATGTATATTGTATTATATTATATTATAAATGCAGACATGTGCTGTATAATGATGAATCACACATGATGGTGGTTCATTATAATATATATTATATTATATATGTATATATTACATAACAATTATATATTATATATTATTACATAATATATAATATATAAAATTATATATAATTATGATATATAACATATATATTATTTTTATATAAAACTATATAACATTTATATATAATATATTAATATATCATAATATATATGACAATATATATAAATAGATATAATATACATAAATATTATATGTATAAAACATATATAATATATTATATATATTATATATTGTTATTTTATGAAAATCCTGTCATTTTGAAATGCTCTTTCTTAGCAAAAGGAATCATGATTCATTGAATTTTTTATTTTTCAAATGAAGTGTATTTTTTAACATCCAGAATGTGGACTAGTGGGAAACACACAGAAGAGCTAGACCTCTCAAGGGTGAGTGGCGATGGCCTCCTGCTGCTTCTTAGGGTGGGGAGGGTGAAGGAAGAAGAGTGTGATAGCAAAAGGCCATTTGCCAGCCCCAGCCCTGTCCCAGAGGGTCCTGTGAAGAAGGGAGGGGTAGTGTAGGAGGACTTCAGCTAGGTAAGTCCTCTATCTTATTATAAATACTGTTCTTAGGGAGTTCATGTTTATAAGGACAGGTTCAGTTTCACCAGCGTAAAAAACTTCAAAAAGCAGTGTGAAAATAGTATTTAATAATAAAAATTTTCAATTTGTAGCAATCAGAATTGGTTTTAGTTTAGAAAATATTGTGTACCAACCTCTTTTAGTTCAGGAAATACAGTTAATCCTTGAACAATGTGGGGGTTGGGGCACTGCAGGTGAAAATTCATGTCTAACTTGTGGCTCCCCAAAAACTTAACTACTAATGGCCTACTGTTGACCAGAAGCCTTAGTGATAGCATAAACAGTAGATCAACACATAGTTTGTGTGTTATGTGTTTCACATGCTATATTCTTATGACAAAGTAAGTCAGAGAAGAGAATATGTTACTGAGAAAAGCTTAAGGCAGAGAAAACATATTTACTATTCATCAAGTGGAAGTGGATCTTCATACTGGTTGTCTTCAGGTTGAGTGGGCTGCAGAGTGAGAGGAGTGGTTGGCCTGGCTGTCTCAGGTGCCAGAGATGAAGCAGAGTCCACATGAAGGTGGACCCATACCGTTTAATCCCATGTTGCTCAGGGTCAGCTGCACAGCCTCCTGGGGAACATACCATCCCCTTTCTTGGCCACTGTGAAAGGAGTACTGCCATTAGTTCAAGGATAACAGGGTCAATTTGAAATGATCAAGTGCTCATTTTGGGAAGAAAATGTATTTGAGCTTGTAAAAGTTTTTCTATAGCTTCAAAAATATCAACATGTAGGAGTTATAAAACTCCACTTATAGAGCATATACTTCTTTGCATTAAGAATTTAGACCTTTTAAGAAAAAAGTATGAATACATGTTTTAGGTACAGAGTTCTTTTACATCCATTAGTGAAAATTATATCTAAACATATCATCCTGAAACTCAAGATTTCATCATAAACAACAAATTCAAGTTAAAATGAATAAACGTAAGGTTTTTAGTATCAATTCCAGTTTTTTCTCTCTCTTTTAACAGAGACAGCGTAAAACTAATGAGGTCTTATTCTGGTTTGCTTTATTTAATTAGGTTTTCAGGAAATTAGGTAACTTTTTTCCTGACCTTTAGAATATTAAAAATTAATATTAGGTCAATTTTTTGAAAAAAATCACCTATCACAGGGAATTTAGGGAATTAAACTTTAAAAAATAACATGTAAATGTTAACACAATTTAGAAAGCCTTTTTAAAGCAAATGATTTGGTTTTTCATAATTAATCTTTTAACTAAAAATCTTATTTTTCCTATTTTGTTATTTCACAGGTTTTTTTGTTTGTTTTTGAAGAAGTGACATTTTCCTGGATTAGTGAATTGTTAAAAAGTGCATTCTTTCTGTCTACATTTTTCCCTTTCTTGAATAAAGCAAACATTTGTATACTCACACACTGAAGGAAAAAAGTACAAGTGTTGTAAGATAATTAGTACGGTTAGGATAATTGCCTTTTATGGATACATAATGCTTCAGTTGTTTACTGCTAAATGAAATGTAAAAGTGTATATTAGACAAAGGAATAATGTACAAAATAGATCTAAATACAAAGGATATTGTTTTCTGTCTGAAAATTTGTAGATAAATCTAAATTAACAAGAATAAATTAAGAAGGAGATATATATATATATATATACACACACACTATTCATACCTTTGTGTGTATCTCACATATGTGAACACATACACCAAATACAGTGAAATGTTCATACTTAGTGCCAAAAATATGGTTTGAAAAACCAGTGGGGTTATCCTTCATAACAGCTCATTCTTTAAGTTGCATTTCAATAATCCATTGCTGTGAATCCAGAGGAGTTTGTCAACTACAGAATTTTTTTCATGATCTAGTATTTGCATGGTGCCTCAGAGAAAATGGTTGCTCATCTCTGCCCCTCACTTATCGTGTTTGGAAGTATTGTTTGGCTGCGCCAGTAGAACTTACTCTGATAAACTCACCGAATTTCAGGAATAGCCTCCTTTCAATAACTCCACACTTGTGCACGTGGCTTACTGACTCAGTCATAGCAAGAAAGGACATCTCATGTCTGTGTGACCAAAAATACCAGGAAACAGATTCTCTCCATCACTGACCCCAGCCAACCTCTGCCCTAACACAAAGGCTAAAGGACAGGCATATGGCAAAATGAAAAATTGCTGCTCATGCTGCAATGGCCTGTTGCTGACCAGAAGCCTTACTGATAGCATAGTTGATTGACACATATTTTAAAATAAATATCGTATTTCTCTAGTTTGATTTTCTATTTCATTTCATTTTGAAGATGACAAAAGCTAAATATGCTTCTCAAGTCCCTGCCTTTTTCAAATTAAGCAAAGTCTTCTTCTCATTTAAAGCTGTTTATATGCAATTCGAGATATGAAACATAGCTTCAGATCCAACAAAGAGAAGTGTCGATAACTCCGAATAACACTTGGGAACTTGAGTCCCTGGAAGGCTGGCCACTCTGATTGACACGTTGCTTACTTTGATAGGGTTTACTATACTTAGTATGATAGTTTTAAAATTAATTTAGAGCAGAACCTTTCCAAGGGATCTGTGACAACGATGGTTAAATACTTAAGTGCTGAAGAATGAAAAATTTCTCCTGAACTTTGAAAGTGTATTATTACTAATGAATTTCAAGTGTAGAATTATCAATTGTCATTTTTAAAGTCATTTAAAATCACTTTAATTGGAATTATAATGAAAAATGCACTCCCTACACACACACACACACACACACACACACACACACACACACACACACACACACACACACAAACTCCAGAACTCTTTAGGCACTTAGAGATAGAAAAAAATTGCGTTTACCTGAATTAATCTTGGAGCGAATACTAAAGTTAGTTGGAAAAGCTCCTGAGATGTGTGAGACCTTGAAATATCGAGTAACAAAAGATAGTGTCTAAAATGTCTTCTAAGAAGTATAGTCTATTAACTAGGATTCCTCTTCCTGTATAAACACTGAAATGAACTTTTGGAATAAACCTGAGGTGGTCCTGAAGTGCTGTGTTACTAGAGAAAGATATAATTGGTACAAGGGGTAGATGGGTAGACATGAAGAAACAAGAACCTCAACTCCTGCTGGCTGATGGAAGAAAGTGGATGACCAAGTTTTTGTTCATGAATATTTGATATAAACATCCTAATTAGCCTTATCTAAAGAAAACTTAAGAGGCCAGGAGTGGTGGCTCACACCTGTAGTCCCAGCACTTTGGGAGGCTGAGGCAGGCAGATCACTTGAGGTAAGGAGTTCCAGACCAGCCTGGCTAACATGGTGAAACCCCATCTCTACTGAAAATATAAAAGTTAGCCAGGTCTGGTGGTATATGCCTGTAATCCCAGCTACTTGGGAGACTGAGGCACAAGAGTTGCTTAATCCTGGGAGGCAGAGGTTGCGGTGAGCCAAGATCACATCACTGCACTCCAGCTTTGATGACAGAGCAAAACTGTGTCTCAAAAAAAAAAAAGAAAAATATTTGAGGGTCCTCAGTTCTTTGTATAAACACATTCTTTCTGGTACATACAAAAGGAACTGATTTCTACATTCAGATAGATGTAGGACAAAGTAGAAAGTAAGTGTGTGGTCACAGAATTGAAAGGACAAGAGAGTTGACAAGAGTTATAAAAGATAGACAACAGATAATTAACATTGCTGTTAATTTCATTTGATCACTAGAAATGCAGCATTTATTTTTAAAAGAACATCTATCTGTTCATACAAATAACCTGGAGATGATCACACTTTCCAAGCAGAGAGCTGAAGTGAAGGCTTGAGGGGATGCCTCTGTTTCTCTTCATTTTCTTTCATCTACATGGCTGACCAATATTCATGCATTGATAGATTTTGGTTACACTTCCATTTTAATATTTATATAATACAGTAATAGTTATAGGAAAGAGTTTGCATGTTTATTATATAAACTGATACAGATTTTTTTCTACATTCATCTATAAACTACATATGAATGGGGTAGCTCTATTTCTTGCTAATTCCTGAGAGTATTTAAGCATGTCTTTAATTGAAAGGGATCAAATACGTTATTATGTGTGCCATGTATTAATTATTTCAAGTGTTTTATACAGTTTGTGACATTTTATCCCTGAATACGTGCACATATAGGTATGATACTTTATACTCGTATATTATAAAAATATTAGAGGGTCCTCAGTGTTTTGTATAAACACACATTTCACTAAAAACAATTTACAAAGCATATTTCCAGTTGTGCTTTGGGTTGAGGAAAACAAGTTCTCAGGAATGGGTATCATGCTGAGGTAGGCGATACCACAAAGGCCCCTGCTGCTTTGACTCGACCCAAGAACTTTATAGCTCAAATCTCTACACTACATCTGCCAAGCATTCATGGAAAACCTGGGACTTAAATAGGGAGCTATGCTTGGAAAGTACAGAGATAAAATAAGTCTGGCCCCACCTGGCAAGGAGCTTACAGCCTTAAAAGAGTGAAAATAGAAACTCTTAAGTACAAATGGGAACTGCTTGCTAAATAGAGGAAGTACTAAAATATTACCTGACCCAAGAGAATGGGCCAATGCTGAAGCCGATAGTATTGTCAGCAAAGGTTGAGCTGAGGAAGTGGTCTTTCTGCCAAGCCTTGAAGGACAACTAAGACTGTGCTTGATAAAAGAAGAAAAGTAGGAGAGAATTCCAGGCAGAAATAATGGCGTTTATGGATACTCAGGAGACTGAGGCAGGAAGGGAAGATTGCAGGAGCCCTAGAGTTCAAGGCTGGAGCGTGCTAGGATTGTGCCTGAGAATAGTCACAGCAGTGGGCAACATAGAGTTCATATCTGAACAACAATATTAGGTATTTGGAGGAAGCCTTAGTAACCTTTTTAGATGGCAGCTGTATTTGCTGTGCATTTGTAAAAGGAAGAAGCAGCATGGTGAACCCAGTTTGAGCAGAGCCTCAAGTTGCTTGTTAGACACCCCTTGTTGTCACAGAACATTCGATTTGTCCTCTGGGCAGAAGGAACTTCTGCTGCTGATGGGCAGGAAATGAAACATTTATCACATTGATGTTATTATTTTTAAGAATTCTTTAAGGAAAGGAAAATAATCCACAATAATAGAGAATCAGCTCCTTAAAGAGAGGAAAAGTATCCAAATGTAAATTAATAGGCAAATTAGTTTCCCTTTCTTATGTAAAATTGTTGTGACATGTTAAATATAATTTATGTAATTTTAGAAAGTAAATTGAATTTTTCTTTCAACCTTTATGTATGAATATGTGGTCTTAGGATCAACTATATACTGAATATTATACTAGAAACTGAATGATGATTCGGAATACTATAGTTGACATTCAGTTTTATTAAAGATTAATAGTAGCATGGCCTTCTGTGTTTTGCTGTCTCACAAAAAGCAAGATTTACTGGCTAGGGCCCTGGATTATGTATTAGGTGGCAAGACTTCCAGTCCATGCTGCCTCTCACTTGCTGACATTTGTGCTCAGGTTAATTTTCCCATCCATAATAACAATAGTAATAACATCCCAAACCAGTATACCCAGATAAATGGTGAAGATTAATAAGGTGTTACCTGTGACAGACTTTGGACTTCTTAGGAAAGCATTGAATAAATAGAGCAGCAGAGAAACTTTCCAGAGATGTGTCATCAGTTCACTGCATTCTGCACAGAAGGACCATGTTGAGACTCTGTTGTGCAGTGTTAATCCCGTGAGTCAGTGAGGGAGGAAGGGATGACTTTGGGAGTGACTTTGTCACTTATTATTTAAGTGGCTTTTGGCAAGTTACTTAATTTGGTGAATTCATTTTATCTGTAAGTACTGATATTATATATTAATTGGACTCACAAGAATTAAATGAGGTCTATTAATTCATTCACAATCAGAAAAATTCTACCTAAATTTCTCTTTTTGTTTTGGCCCTTGTGGGAACTTATGTAAAATGCAGTGTTCTTCTACACAATTGGCAAAATGGTGTGAAACTGGTCATGTTTCTAAGCTTGTCGTTATTTCTTATAATATCCCCCATCTCTCTCATCTTTATTCAGTAGTTTTTAAAACTATGCAGCAGTGGAAAAGAAACAATTTTGATTTTCCTCCTGTTTTTTTTTAATGTAAACCCTTCAATTATATCCACCTCTTAATTCTTTTGCTTTATTTACTGTTTGGAATTAAACAAGGAGGGTTAGGGGTGGTTCTTCACCTTTGTAAAATGCACTTGAAGTTCATTATAAATATAAACATATAAGTAATAAACATTTATTTTTATCTTTAATAATTGTAAACTAACATTAATTCATAATGTAATATAAATAGTATTAATTTATAATTATATAGTTGTTTAAATATATAAATTTAACTTACTTAATATATAAATTTAATTCGAAACTCTTGGGTTCTTGTGCGTTAAATTCCTGCCAACCCACAGTAACTTAGAAAAAGATCCTCCTGAGAAAATTGATCATTAAATTTTAAAAATGGGGATCTTTTACTTCTTTTCAAAAATCTTAGGATAACAAGAATTGACACTTACAGAGTCTTATTGTCACGGAGAAGGCTTGATGATGCCTGTTAGTATATATGAATCATTCATTTATCGTTGACTGTTGGCATTAACGCTCCTTAGCTATTTTTATGGAAGTAGTTGTGACAAAAAGTATCTGAAGTATTTGTGCTTATTACGTTCCACTTAAATAAAACTGCACCCTCACCCTCATCTTTCTGTGTGTGTGTGTGCATGTGGCAGAGGATATACGCAGTCCTCTGTCCAAATAACCATTTGTTTACTTTGAGTTATGTTAATGGGAGGCTCAGTGTTTGTGGGCTCGCAGGTCAGTATAGAGTAAAGGAGAGAGTCCAGGTACAGCCTTTCCAGGATTTCTGCACACTGTGTCTGAAGGATAATGCATGTGGTCAAGAAGAATTTTCCTAGTCCTGTGACTATTTAAAATTTGAGGGGGAAAAAAAATCTAAGACTTCTTCAATGCTCCAAATTGTTTTTCACATGAGGTTTCAGCAAGGTGAAAATACCTTTCAAAGGATTTATACATCCATGAAAATGTTTTAAAATTTCTTTAAACATAAAATATTATCCATGCTACTGGAGTGTTTTGGGTGTCTCTGCTTAATCAGCTGCCTCACCTCCTGGTATCCCAGTACTGGCTTGGTGCATTTACTGCCCAATCGTGGTCTGTTGATACTGTGCTGCATACTATTCTTTCCGGTTTTATTTCTCCCATGTTTGTTTGACAGTTTTGTTCATTGGTGATTTTGAAAGAACAAAAACAAGTGCCAGCCACCCAACACAGTCAATTTCATGTTGTTTCTTTGCAGTAGAGGCGAGCACAGAACCTGAACGTGCTCAGTGAAGTACTGTTTAGGGTAGTTCTGTGTGGGACTCCGATTTGTAAAGCCCCTGCACTTGTAATTCACAGACACAGTTTCAGTGGCACACTCCAAGCCTTTTGTTTCCACTGCATTAATGGAACTTGGATGTAACTAAACTCTGATGATAAATGTATGGCATTCTGGCTGGAAACACCTGTCAGAAAGATGTCAAGAAAAGGTGTTAGAGTCTGGGGGTCTTCTGAGTAGCAGTACCTGTTGACTGACCTGCTATGTGCTGTGTTAGAAAATTATGTTGGAAAATACTTTGTGTACTTGGTAACAATTAAGCCTTTCTGAGCCAGGCATGTGTTGATATGACATGGCAGCTTCAAACAGTCCTGTAGGTGCTGTGGTATATTAGTTAAGCTTCTTGACTCCAAGTAACAGAAACCAAGTGATGTGGGCTTGAGCATAAAAGAGACATAGAAAATAAGAATACACACATATATATACATATATATGTCTGAATTTTACTTTAAATTCGAGGATACATGTGCAGAATGTACGGATTTGATATATAGGGATACATGTGCCATTGTGGTTTGCTGCACCCATGAACCAATCATCTAGATTTTAAGCCCCACATGCATTAGGTATTTGTCCTAATTCTCTTCCTCCCTTTGGCCCCCACCCTACAAAAGGCCCCAATGTGTGTTGTTCCCCTCCCTGTGTTCATGTTTTCTCATTGTTCAACTCGCACTTCTGAGTGAGAACATGTGGTGTTTGCTTTTCTATTGCTGTGATAGTTTCCTGAGGATGATGGCTTCTAGCTTCAACCATGTCCGCCCTGCAAAGGACATGATCTCATTCTTTTTTATGGCTGCGTAGTATTCATGGTGTTTATGTACCACATTTTCTTTAGTCAGTCTATTTGGTAGACATAGGGCCTCACTGTGTTTCCCAGGTTGGTATAGAACTCCTAAGCTCAAGCAGTCCTCCTATCTCAGCCTCTCAAAATGCTAGGACTATAGCCATGAGCCACCCTGCCTGGCCTAATTTTGTTCTAACATCTCACTAAATTATGACTAATCAGTAGATGTTTTCAGATAAAATATAAATTCTATTAATGTTATGAGCACATACATTTATAGATTTGTGGAATAAAATTAGTGGTGTTACATTTGAAAATAAAAATAAAATTCAATAGTAAGAAAAAAAAAGAAAAGAAAAGAATACAGGCCTGCCTCATAGGGAGGACTGGTCTAGGACTTGGAAGCCTATCTTAAGCCAGTTTTCTCTGCCCCTGCCCCCAGTATCTCTGCCTCCCTTCATTTTTTCTTCTTTCTGAGGGCTGTACAAGAGACAGGGACACATTAAATAAAATAATCTCTGGGATTTACTTCTGTAGATGAGAGGATCAGTTCAAAAGACTCACTGTGAATTTATCAGAAATACCTGAAGCCATCATATGGCACTTCTGTTACTCTTGATAATTCTTTCTTTTACCCTATTACACCCCACAGGAGTAAGAGCACAAGGCTGAGCTATTTAGGGTGCTCCATGCAGAGAAGGCATGGAAACTTGGGAAGCATTTTTTAAGTCTTTTCTGCTACCCTTAATTTTTGCTCATTACTCTTTGTATATAATCCTGATTTCATAGCTCCTGGCACATGAGTCTTAAATCTGAATCTTGAAAGGGACCTCTGAAGATCACACGGACACAGTCACCTAGGCAGAACTCTTAGCAGGTATACCCACCATTATTAAATCACCCGTTGGTTAGGAAGTGCTTGCCTTGCAAAGTTAGTGATGGCTGGACAGCTCCTAACTGCGCCCCTATTGATCTAGGTCCCTCCCTCTGTAGCTTCCTCCATGGCGCATGCCTTTCCTCTGCAGCAGTACAGAATAAAGCCTGTCCTTATCAGTGACTTTAAATTCCTGAATATGTAAGAAATCACTCTGTCATTCACTTAAAGATTCTTAAATGCCTAATGTTTGCTGGGCAGTGATTAGGTGCTATGGGTATCAGGTTTTAAAATGTTTGGCAGTCATTGAGAGTAGCAACAAGACAAGTTTCTAAGGAAATGGGAGAGGTCAGAAGAGAAGTGGAAGCTTTCTAAGGACACCTCAGCCCAGGAAGACCAGATATCATCAATCTGATGTAGCAATGTTCTCTTTATTCAGAGTCACCCAGTGGTTTACAAAGTCTTCTACATGGGAGCGAGAAATCATAATCTAAGGTTAGCCCTCTAATATAGGAGTGTGAGGTCCACATTGTGGACGGGATGGAAAGACAAGAGCCAGGGCGTTGTAAGTGACAATGAGGATCACGGATGGGATAAGCCAGGCTACCCCCGCTAGGGAGGAAAAGAGGGAAACATCAGGAAGGAAAGGGGCTGATAGCTGGGAAGAGATGGACAAACTAATGAAAGAGACTAAAAGTTCAGTCAAGTGAATTTAGAGAGGACATTAATCCTGGGTAATATAATAATAAAGTACTTGTATAAAGTTCTTGTGTGTTCTCAGGAGCAGGGGTTGCTGATATCATATACCAATGTAGAAGAGAGATATATAGGCTGATTGGTTTCAAAACAGACCATATTGGTCTTATTATGTATATTCAACTTAGAATAATACTGGATATAGTTTTCATTTTAAGTAGTATAAATTTGCATTCATAACTTGGCATGAAGCGTTTTATCTTAAGAACTTATTACTAAACTTGCTCTTTAAAGTTCATCACAGCCAATTGGTACACAAATCATTTTAGAGTGTTCTATTGTTCTTCCTGAGAATTAGACTAAGTAATGTTAGAGGAATCTTAAAATATTAAATGAAAAAGTTCAGCGTTAGGCAATTTTCGAGAAGTTCATCATTTGCAAGCAGAGGAATACTTTTTTAAAAACATTATAGAAGCCAACTGGAATTGAACATTTTTTAAATTGCTATGGATAATATACAATATAAATAATTAATAATTCTTTGCCAATTTAAAATGGTAAATTATCAGAAGACAAACACACACAGACACACACACACACACACACACACGCACAGACACACACCCCCTCCTATGAGTGAACCATTTTCTGGTGTTGGATTTATCCTCTCTTTAATGAGGCATTTTTAAGTTTGTGTTTTAATCAACAGAAAGAGTGCTGATTACTCTTTTAATTACTTCAAATTGTTATATACTTACTGATCATGGGCTACATGTATGCCTTTAGGTTGGTGTCATGGGTTCATAGGAGCAGAAAGTATGAAGGCACCATAGTTGCTCTTAGGAAATCTCACATTGGTCTGTGTATTATGAGTACAAAAATGATTTTTAATATCTGGTATGATATGAGCTCTGTTTTTGTTTCATTTCTTTAATTTCTGCTTCTTTTAGCAGTTAGTAGTCTTATTTGTTGATTTAAACATTGTTAGTTGAGTTTTTTCCTTTATTTCAAGTAACTGAAAATTTAGATGTCACATTTCTGACAGCCGTATCATTCGGTTAATCTCCATCATTAGTTTCTCTTGGGGCCTGATCGATTGTTCAGTTTTGGCTGTCATTCTTATTGCCCCATGGCTGTGGGTGTTTCTGTCAAAGAGGACGGTGAATTGAGAATATAGTGGCAGTTTCATGGCTTGTTGGCAAGATGACCGTGTAATTTGTCATCTGAACAAAGGTGCTTTCGGCTAATAACAGTGATGCCAGGACAACATGCTTAACCCATTGCAAACCAGGACATATGGGCACTCTATTTAAACAGGTGACCGTTTTACAGTTCAGAGTCTTAAATTGTCCATGTTTCAGCAAATCACTCTCTTACATAAGACTGCACTTCTTGCACCGAATTCCAAAGATTTGGAAACCCAAATCTTTTTTTTTTGAGACAGGTCTGCTTTGTCACCCAGGCTGGAGTGCAATAGCATGATCTTGGCTCACTGCAGCCTTGACTTCCCAGACTCAAGTGATCCTTCCACGTCAGCCCCCTGAGTAGCTGGTACTACAGATGCATGCCACCATGCCTGGCTAATTTTTGTAGTTTTAGGAGAGACTGTTTCACCATGTTACCCAGGCTTGTTTGAAACTCCTGGACTAGATTGATCTTCCTGCTTTGACCTCAAGTGATCCTCCTGCCTTGGCCTCCCAAAGTGCTGGGATTACAAGCATGAGTAACCACACCTAGCCCAAGTCTTACTTTATATGCAGAAGTATGCAGTAGAAGAGGTGCCTTTGTAGAATAACAGTTTTAATCAGGAATAAATAATGTGCAATACTCTTTTTTTATTAGACATATTTTAATGGAACATGACCCAAAATGTGCATGTTTTTTAGATACAATTTTGGGTCTTCAGAGAAATGTTACATTTGTAGCAAGTTGCTTAAGAAAGCATCCCCAGGCCTCTCTTGTCTCTCTCCACTTAGACCAAAGTTATACTTTGGTCTACATTTTTGAAAAGAGCTGACTTAGGTGACCATACCTTTTGAAGATGAGAAAAACTGATTAACTATGGTCTGAAAACTTTTGGATATTCCTGCTGCTCTTCTTTTGTCTAATAGACATAAAGTTTATAACTGGGGAGATGGAGAAGACCACTGGAGCCTCACATCTTTCTTAAAATCTGCCTGATTAGGTACCTGGAGAGGTTTCTTCTTTGTGTTACTCAATGTCTTGTCTTTAAACCTTCTGGTAAAAGGTGAATACGCTCAAGGAATGTGTTTGTTGATTCATTTAACAATTATGTTAGGTATTTTTTTGTTATATCTGTATTTTATATAATATGAAGTGTTTACAGCAGCAGAAACATAAGAAATGAATTATTTCAACAGCTGGTACCATATTAGGGAGACAACTTTGTTTGGAAAACTATCTTGACTTAGAACCTGAGGTCAAAGGTTTTCAGGTGACAAGGGAACTAAAGTAATCAAACCACTGCAGATAAAAACAGGGGTTTGAAGATGAGATGAGTGAGAGGAGATAGGACTGAGCTTTAAGGTAATAAAATCTCCAAGGATTTCTTTTCAGTATTTAGTTGTCTATTATGAAGCCCTTCCAGTCTAATCCCTGAGAACTTCAGTGGTGTGTGCTACACAGGTAAATGCCTGTGTCAGAGATTTTCAAGGGAGAGCAGAAGGAGAGAGGTGCCTTTTCAGTGAATGTCTGTGAAGCCCCAATATACTTGAGCAGTCACAAAATTCATCAAGACAAAGATTTGAGCAAGAGCTCAAAGCCCAAAGAGCAAATGTTATTTCCACCTACGCAAAACTCCTTAGACAGATTGCTGGGCTCAAATGAAAGGCACCCTTAGGTCAGACTGCTGGGTTGAAGATAATTTCTTTTGTATTCAGAGGCAGGATTTCTCAGCTCACCTCTGGGTTGAGTTTATAACACTTTTTTGCCTCCTTGGAAAGTCTGAGAACATCCTGGTAATCAGGGATACAGTTGGAGAAGTGGAAGCAGGTGGTATCAAACAGCAGCTTCTTTTCCATTTGCATAGACATAGCCAAGGTCGTGAAGTCTTTGACATGGGCCAGAAGTTATAAGTTGAATAGTATGAAGGAATTAAAATGACACCTGTAGCAACAGAAGAATGTGTTAACTGCAAGAAATTAGGATACAAAATCACAGTGTTAAGAATCTCAAGAAAAGTCCTTTTTGTTTACTTCATGCTGAATCCTAGTATGTCACATATTATTTCAACAGCATTTTAGTTATTATCATATTTTCAAATATTAATATGCTTAGGCTGGGCACGGTGACTCATCCCTGTAATCCCAACACTTTGGGAGACTGAGGCAGGTGGATCACTTGAGGTCAGGAGTTCAAGACCAGCCTGGCCAACGTGGGGAAACCCCATCTCTACTAAAAATACAAAAAATTAGCTGAGTGTGGTGGCACACGCCTGTAGTCCCAGCTACTTGGGTGGCTGAGGCAGGAGAACACTTTAACCGGAAGGCGGAGGTTGCAGTGAGCCAAGATTGTGCCTTGGTACTCTAGCCTGGGTGACAGTGAGACCCCATCTCAAAAAAAAAAAAACAAAACAAAACAAAACAAAAATGCTTAAAATAGAGCAAAACATGTCATTTAAAAAACTATATGATTCATTTGGTGTGGTCTTGTACAATAAGGCATTAACTTCCAGAGCTGGTGATATATTCACAAACAAGCCATTTCCTCTGTCAAAGAATCTTTTTAAAATACAGATATTGGATACCCAAGTGATTAATATTTATTAGTACACAAATATCCATTTTTACTGGCTTATATTCTTCTGTATTGTGTGTATGAAATAAAGAGCATTCCCCAAGTTTGAAAATACTCTTTCCTTAATCATAAAACAAAATTCACTCCAAACAAAGCATTTTGAAATACTGTCAAAGTTAATTAGGTCTTGATTTATCCATTTAAGCTTTAGATATTCAAGATTTCAGTGATTTATAATTTAATCTTTTTATTATCTTAATATAAATAAATTAGATTGACAATTATTTTGTGATCCTAGCTGCATTAAATTTTTACTTAGTGAGATGGCCTGATATTTAATTCTTGTTCTAAAATGAGAAACGTAGCCTGTAAAATAATGGAAGTCCTTGTTGCTTTAGCATATGAGAGTTACTAGGATTTTACATTCCTCTAGAATCTCTTTTGTGTGGAATTATGTACACTTGTAGGATAATAACCTTCATTTGGGATTTCTACTTAATCGGATTCTGCTAACATATTGCATAGCCAAATATCAGTTAGATATGAAAGAGACTTCTCACATAGCAAAATAACAAACCAACATAAAACAAGAAGACCCTTAGCCTTTAAAAGTTGATTTTAAAAGAAGAGCATAATTTCTGAATTAGTATGGAAAATTAAAGAACCAAGTGAAACACTATCAGTTTACTACAGTTTTAAAAAAACAATTAACTAAATGCAAAGACAGGTCTTATATTTTAAAAATGCAAATAAAGAAGTATAATTTATCACTGGGTCACTTTTCATCTGTCAGCCATTTCTTCCATCTCTAGCCCCAAACCCTGTCTTCTCTTTCCCATGCCCCCATCTACCCCATCCCTTCTCTGTTATCTCCTATCACTGCCAACTGGTTAGTTGTCATTATGCACATGACCATTCATTGTTTCTTTCCTTTTTTTTTTCTTTTTTGAGACAGGGTCTCGCTCTGTCACCCAGGCTGGAGTGCAGTGATAACAATCTTGGTTCACAGCAGCCTCTGCCTCCCAGGCTCAAGGGATTCTCCTGCTTCAGCTTCCCAAGCGGCTGAGATTACTGGCACATGTCACACACCAGGCTAATTTTTGTGTTTTTAGTATAGATGGGGTTTCACCATGTTGGCCGGGCTCATCTTGAACTCCTGGCATCAAGTGATCCCCCACCTTGGTCTCCCGAAGTGGTGGGATTACAGGTGTGCACCACTGTTTCTTTCTAGACACCTTCATTGTTTCTTTTTTTTTTTTTTTTTTTTTTTTTTGAGACGGAGTTTTGCTCTTGTTACCCAGGCTGGAGTGCAATGGCGCGATCTCGGCTCACCGCAACCTCCGCCTCCTGGGTTCAGGCAATTCTCCCGCCTCAGCCTCCCGAGTAGCTGGGATTACAGGCACG
>CAUYOR010037723.1:0-27351 GCA_963573925.1 Callimico goeldii | reverse complement strand
GCCTAACCCACTAACCACTCAACACTGAGCCCGTTTACCTACCTTCGCCTAACCCACTAACCACTCAACACTGAGCCTCTGTTTACCTACCTTCGCCTAACCCACTAACCACTCAACACTGAGCCCCTGTTTACCTACCTTCGCCTAACCCACTAACCACTCAACACTGAGCCCGTTTACCTACCTTCGCCTAACCCACTAACCACTCAACACTGAGCCCCTACAACCACCTGAGAGGACAGTCTCTGGACAAGAGCTATAATGAGAGTAGATTCTTCACCTCCTCTTAAGAGATTATAAGGAAACCACCAAACTATATCCTTGGGAACCTTCACCTCCGCAGAAGTCTATGTCTCCCACCTTCCAATTCTTAGACTCCCTCTTCAAATGGACCCTTGGATTCTTCTTGTTCCTACAACTGTACACATCTTCTGACCCGTGGAACTCGGGGTCTGGCATAAATGAAATCCCCTTTATGCATTTCTGAATAATGTAATTCACTTTCTTGCCGATGCCTGGTTCTCCCCTCTGGACCAAGCCTCCATGTCAGGTCCCTCTACTAGAAGTTTCTTTTTCCCTTACTTCCCAAATGCTACAGGATCTGGGGTGAGGTGGGGTCCTCCTTGCTCATCATTGCTGCTTCCAGGCACCACCCCACCATGAAAAATACTCCTGTAAATACATGTCATCAAATTATAACACTCACACCTTTTCATTGTAATCACTCCCTCTCACGTAGGCTTGATTTCTTTCATTAAAACTATGAGCCCCAAGTTTCATTTTTCTCTTTAACACAACTTCTGTCACCGCTCTTAGATACTGGTGACCTTGACATCTATCGTAGGTTTCTACATTTAACCTCACCAACCCGTTCTCATTGTCAAACCCTAAACCTTATAATTTAAATAACGGTACCACCTTGGAATGCTCAATTTGAGATATCCCAGCCTCATGCCACCCCCTTAAGTCTTTGTGACTTAATTTCTCTGATAAGCCCTTTTCAGTCATTCTTCAGTGCACTGAACCTCTAATCTGTGGATATAACCCCTTGCCTGCTGCCTATCCATATGCTCCCCCAACTCTTCTTAGCTAACTTAGGTGCGGTGACCCTTTACTCCCCTGCACATTGCCTCATCTGTTCTTCGCCCTTCACTCCGTTAACTTGCTCACCCAGAAAATCCTCACCTCTGGTTAAATTCAATGTCCACACTCCATATCTGCACCTGAGAAACTGAACATGGCTGGAGGAGAAAATTGTTGACTGGTCACCCTTTAGATGTATGACCACAAATCTTACGTATTTTCTTTATCAATTCATGCTTTGTCTCACTTAAATAACTATTTTATACCTCTTACAGTTTCCTTATATCTTCCTCATCCCATCCCATCCTTTGGCTTAGCAGAAGACTTTCCCTTCCCTCTTACATCAGTGACAAAGATATCTAATTAAGGAAAACTCTATCTTCCCATGCTTTCAAGTTCAGACCCTTTGCTTAGCCTCGGATCACATGCCTACTTGTCAGCTCAAAGACACTGCTTCTGTGATTGCCTGTTTGCTCTAACTAAAATTTCCCCTATATCCTAGATTATTCTCACACTCACAGACAAACCACTGTGATTCCTTATTTGTGATCTTAAACCAACCACAATCCTCTGAGTCCGAGTATCCTTTATTTAAAATGTTACCTGTAGCAAACCTCTGAAAGCGTGATGTGTAATGAGCATCCACCTCCCCTCCAGCATCTCCCATTATCTGTAATGAGCATCCACCTCCCCTCCAGCATCTCCCATTCTGTCTTGAATCTCCTCGCCTCAGGTCTTTGTTCCTACCACCTACTGAACTCCTCTTGCCAAGGTTGGGATGTTTTTCAAATCTAACGATGAATTCTCAATGCCCACTCAATTTTCTCCAACTGTTCTTAAGAATTTCCCTTGCTGAAATATTCTGGGATATCTACTCTTCTGCTTTTTCTCCTACTTCGCTAGTCACCAATCTCACTTATTTAGCTAAATTATCCTTTATTTCCAGACTTCCAAATATTTGAGTGTACTAGGGCTCGCACTTCTGGTTACTTTTCTTTCTAGCTCCTGTCCCTAGGTATTCTTGTCAAGTCATCTTGTTTTTCAATCCCATTATTTAAATATACTAATGACTCCCGATTTTGTAGATTTAGGTTTCACCTCAACCCCAAGCTCCAGACTTGTATATACAACAGCCTACCCGATTGTCCAATAGCCATGACAAACTGAACATATGAAAATGAATCTCTTGATACCTTCCCCCAAATCCTAACCGCCTCCTCCGTTAGTCCTCGCCAGTTCAGCCACAGGCACACACCACCGCTCACCCAGCTGCTCAGGACAAAAGCCTTGGAATCATCCTTAATACCTCTCTTTGTTTTACACTCTGCCACCCAGCACACAAATCCAGCTCATCTGATGTGTTGTAGGTTCTATTTTCAAAAAATATTTTCTAAGTTCAGATTTTACTTCTCTTAATATCTAGATTTCCAGACCATGCCCACCCTTAAAAAACAATAAAAATGCTAGTTAAAAAACTTTTTAAATTCTTTTTTTGAGACTAAGGTCAAAATCTAGACGAAGATGGGAATTTAGACAGATAATCATAGCACTTAGGAACTTGTGCCCTGAAGTATTTAATAAAGTTGGAGAATGTGAATTTTTTTATAGCCTATGCCTCTATATGAAGAGATTGACAGCAGAGGTCTCCGCCACAAAGCTAAGACCACCAAGAGTGACATCTTACATGGAAGAGATAACCAAATGTAAATCCACTTCACTTTCAAACCTCAACCAACTGCAAGAAAAGTTGCACTGATGCTGAGCAACGACGATGAAAGCTCCTGAGAAGCCGTCACATGACTCATGCCTAAAATTTATCTGTAGCCCAAATTCACATAACGTAGATGGTTTAAAATTGTTAAGCTGTGCATTTAGCTGAAAGGAGACCTAGGTGGTAGATATTCCAGGCACCTGGCAGAAGCAAATACAAATTCTCTATGGAAAAATTGATCTTTTGTCTTAAGCCTCAAAGGAGTCCCACACATAATTTCCTTGACAAATGGTAGTATCACGGTAAAATAAAAAGAGACCTTGAATACTGCAACTGTCACACACAGAATTAATAATAACCATGTTTACCATGTTTAATATACACACTGACTTTCTTGAATAGGAAACTCTAAAGAATACTCAAGCACATTTTCCTTTTTTTTTTTGAGGTGGAGTTTCGCTCTTGTGCCCCAGGCTGGAGTGCAATGGCGCGATCTTGGCTCACCACAACCTCCACCTCCTGGGTTCAGGCGATTCTCCTGCCTCAGCCTCCTGAGTAGCTGGGATTACAGGCACGCGCCACCATGCCCAGCTAATTTTTTGTATCTTTAGTAGAGACGGGGTTTCACCATTTTGACCAGGATGGTCTCGATCTGTTGACCTCGTGATCCACCCGCCTCGGCCTCCCAAAGTGCTGCGATTACAGGCTTGAGCCACCGCGCCCGGCCAATGAGGCATTTTTGTAAAGAAAAGGGAACTCCTTAACTTAGGTTTTCATAAATTTGAAGACAAAAAGAGTTGTTTTTATATGATCTAAGTATTGAGTGTTCACTTAGGTAGCTAAATAAATGGCATTGTAAAATGTGACATAAAATAAATTCTTTATTTAGTAAAATTTTTTGGCTAAGATAAAGAGATAAGCATACCATTGGTCCAGGGCCAAGTCCAACCCCTTTTCCATCATACTGAGCAGCAAAGTTCTAGAGGGATTAAAAAAAAATTACATATTCAAAATATTTTTAGTTACTAGCCATGTAGTTCATTTTCTTATTCCACTTGTAAACATTTTTCTGTTGTTATTTAAAAGAGGGCAATGTTTTTGATATAATTATTAGTTTAAAATTCTTATTGAATTAAATTCCTAAAAGTAAGGAAAGCTGTAACTTTAAAACTTAGCCCACACCTCTTTGAAGTGGAGAACTTCCCTACTTTATTTTTTGAGCCCTTTTTCTACCTAAACGCTGTGTCTTCACTTCCCACCTTTTACCTCTACTCCGAGGAAGAGAAGCTTTCTAAACTTTTGATGTTACTAAGGGCTCCTGAAAAATTAAGCAGAGCTCAAGAGGACATCTTTGCATTTTAACCTGTTGCCCTTCCCCACCAGAGTTGCACAAAATGACTAAGAGATCTTTTTCTTGTTAGAGTTTCAGGAAAAATATTAAGAGTTTTCAAGTTTAGAAGAAAATTAAATTAAAATGGCCCTTGGAAGATAAAACTTTTACAAAATAGTTCACAGTAATAACTTTACTGTTAAAGATCTCTCTTATAGTGGTAGCTCTATTAAAGAAGCTGCTTTTTAATGCACTTCATAGATAAGCAATCATAATAAGATCTTTGGGGGAGAAAGGTCTTATTTTACTGGCATACAGTTGGGTATTAGAATCAGGCTTCTGATTCATAGTGCTAACCAATTAAGCAAATATGTTTTCCTTCCTGCAGTGAGGCCATTTGGCACTCATACCATTGTTAAAGACATAAAGCTAAAAGAAGATATTAATGAAAAAAGGGAAATGTACTTTTCTCAAATTAGTTTTAAGCAAATTAAACCTAAAATCGCTTTGAACTTTGGTTCAGCAGACTTCAAGCCAAGGAGAATAAAAAGGGTAGGATGTTTGTGAAATTGCTTAAGATCAAGAATTTCACTTATGCAATTCAATCTAATCAAACTCTTTAATAATGCAACACCTCTTATTTGTGCCTTACTGATAAAAGATATTAAATCTCCAAATTAAATAATGGTAATGATGGCCAACAGCTAACTTCAGTGCACACAAAGACCAGTCCTGTAATTGACAAGGGCTCACAAAGAGAATGGGTAAAGCAGAATCTTGACTGAAGAAACCAAATAAATGAAATAAAATATACTAATTTTCAAATAGAAGAATTATCCCTTAACTGCTAAAAATAAATTCCACAATAAGCTTTCTTTCAACAGAGGCATAAGAAACTAAAAGTTAGCAATACTGAAGACACCTTACCCCACCGAGACCAGGGGGGCCAGGAGGACCAGGTGGACCAGGAGGGCCTGTGGGACCATCTTCACCATCTCTGCCTGGGGGGCCAGGTGGACCCTGTTATGTAAAAAGTGAACAAGGTCATGGTTAGACAGGCTCTGTAGAAACCTAAGAATTATATGTGGTGGGATCAGTTGTTTGGCTCTTTCGTGTGAAAGTAGGGTGGAAATTGAATATACTATATTTGTCATTGATTGAAATTCACTTATGAGTCTGTTTTACAAAGAGGATTAGTAACTCTCAAGACATCACAGGGTAGTTTTCCTAAAGAACTGTCTCAGCTGTTGAATATTAATTCATACTGAAGCTCCAGTATTCAAATGTAGAAATTAGAGCCAAAATGTATGGTTACATGCGCTGCATATGTTGAACAGTGCACAAGGATTTACTTTGAACTTCTATTCTTGATCTCTGACTGTGATGAACTTATTCAATTGTTTTGGTATGTTACATGTGAATAACTGTGATACGACAGTTAATAAAGTCACTTTATCATAGGATAGAAAAATCCTGTAGATTTCCTACCACTAATTACCTTGTGATGTTAAAATAATTAACTGATATAATTCTACTTATAATAAATTGAGTGGAATACATGTAAGTCTCCACTTCCCTAATAGATATAAGATACAGGTATTTATATATTGGCAAAAGTGTTATATAATGCAAAACCACGTAGTTATAAATGTCAAATAAGTATAGCAAGGAGATTTTACAATGCCACAAACAAAATGTAAGCCTGACTTGTACATGTATGAATATGAGCAGAGAAACATGTCACTGACTACTTGTTCACTATTATTCCCAAGCTACCTAAGGGATCTTACTTCAAAAGCAAACCAAATATGTTAAAAAGAGGACTGTGGTGGTAGGTAGATACATTTTCATTATGCATGTGTTGGATGGATCAATTACAAACAAAGCAGACCATGCAAAGAATATGACTGTAACAGTTTTGCTTTTTTAAGGGATAATTTTGACCTAAAACAAATATCGATTATATATAATAATGCTCATTCACCTCTTCTGAAGTGTATTATCCGTTTAAAGGGGTATACAATTATCTGAATATATAATAGTCTTATAGATTGCCAGTTCCTGTAGTTTCTAATACATAGTTATTCAAACATGGGCCAAAGCCCTTTATAGTTCAAACATTACACACCCTTTCTCCACGTGGTCCTCTATCTCCAGCTGGGCCCTACAAGAAAGACACAAACAGCACAATAATAAATGTCTAAGAAGTAATTTCCAGTGAATGAGCAAATCATTCTTGATAATAATTAGTTGATAAGACTGATCTAACTACAATGTTATTAGGTAGTACATAAAAAATTGGCACAATGCAATAGATAAAAGTATATTGTTTTTTATTATAATTATACATAATTTTTTTCAACTGGGAACTGGAAACCACATAGTCTCCGGCCATTAAGTTAATACTATGCATAGCATTTTGAGTAAGATGAAAATTGTAGATGAAATGACCATTTTGTTACATTTTTAACAGCACATTTATATAGTAAAAGCCCTTTAAAATAAGCTTTTTTACTACCTACAATTAACATAATATGCCTTCCATCTCCAGAATAAAATAAGTCTTTTTTTCTTTTGTATGTAAATCACCAGTTTGTATCACATAAATGTAATTACAGATGATTCTGGAAGATAATAAAACTTTGTTGTCTTAAACATCAAAGCTCCTTTATTTTATGCTTTAGCTAATGCATATTCATGTGAGTAAAAATCTTGGTAAAGTATTTTCCTTCTATAGTCTACTATAAATTTAGTTAAATTATGTTATCTCTGATAATTTTATATATTTATGAAGAAGTGTTGTACTCTTACCTTTCTTACAGTTTCCTAGAAAAGAATAAATAAAAGATTATCATGAAGAAAATTGTATTTAAAAACAGCTTCAATTTTGTTGTAGTATACAAATATACCTTCACAGTACCTTATATTATACATATACTATTATCTTAGTTTAATATTTTAAAGTACAATTTAAAATTTTACCAGTAAGTCAAATAAAAATATGTACCTACAGAACCAAATATATATATTAATACTTATCTGTAATTATGCCTCAAATTCAATTCACGAGCTAAGAATGTGTTCATAATAAATGCTTTTGCAAATGATTCCAAAGGAGTGAAAAGATTCTCTAGCTCACTGAAGTCTTCTGCTTCACAGTGGATGATCCTAAAACTTAAGCTTCTATTGGATTATTTACTCTATATTTCTTAGGAGTATTTTATAAAGCTAGCCTTATTCAGTAGTCCCACCCATTTTGGAAAATAGGGTGGGTACTTTCTAAGGCAGCCAGAAAGGTTTTGACTATCATAATTCTTCACAATTTTCTTGGGAACTCAGGTTGGTCAATATTAATGTAACTTTATCCCTTCTAAGAGAAGACATCACTGTAGCCAAGGGAATCAAAGTATTTTTTAAAATTCCAAAAACAATTTTACTCACCTCTTGTAAAGCTGTAGAAAAAAAAAGTAGAAATTATTATTAGTATCACTTCATGGATCAATAGCAATAATTAACAAATAGAGACACATGTTAATAAAATTGAGTTACCTAAAGGACCAATTATATTTTTTATTAAGAATATTTTGATGACTTGGAAATTATGCAGGTCAAATGTATGGCAGGGATCAGCAGGGTGATGTGTTTGCAATATTAATATGTAAATATATTTTGAATTAAATTGTTAATTATTTACTATTTTATAAATGCTGTGAAATATTAATGTGTCTGAAGGATATTTTGAATGCTTAGCAATTAAGCTGGTAATGTGCGCAGATGAATCACTGAGGGTAAGACAAGATTAGTAGATTAATGAAGAAATAATTTATGGTTTAATTCATTTTTAATAGCTACATATCTAAAAAAAAGGTAAAATTTAGGAAAGTATGTTACCTTAAAATTCTATATTGAATTTGTTTTTTATGAAACATTGAAGTGGACTTAATTTTTTATAAAACATTGAAGTTACCTAGTACTTCACTGAGTTTGTATCATTCTTAATATCCTTTTTCAAAAGGTCTAAATTGCACATTATTAACTATGAAAATGAATTAATTTGGATATCTGAATTTTGCTTTAAATTAGTTCACCTAAATTAGATAAGGTCATTTTACCAATATGTATCATTTTTGTCCCTAAGAAAGAGCTTTGTATACGGTGGATTAAAGATCTTAAAAAATAATAGAAAACATAAACGAAAGTAATATCCCCCTTTTTGCCATAATTGCTATGAGTCCTTAACGAGTGAATTCCTCTCCTACAGTATAAAAATTATAGGTTAATACAGGATACAAGTGTGGCCAAGCTTGCAATAGGATGAATCATCCCTAAAAATTGCTTTCATTAGGTGGCCAAAAAGTGCGTTATTTGAAGTGAGAACATCTGTTTCAACAGGTACAATTCAGGAGGGTGGACCACATCCAGCACTGACATTTAAGGCAATTTATGAGAATTACTGTTAAATTACAAGAATGATATGTTTACTTCATTGTGTCCATCGGTAGGAAGAATAATCACGCCTAACTTGATTAACGGAAGTCCTTATGATTTTGGAAATTTGCCTTTTAATTACACAGACGTGGACCATTTTGAAGAATGCGTGTTTGATAACATTTATTCGAGACTGTGGTTGGCTGTTGATCAGAAGGTAAGTTGCCTTTGTACCTTCAAATTTCCCTGTCTGCTTTCATTTTAATCTCTAGGAGTCAACACTCTTTCCTCCCACTCTTAGCTCTCATATGAACTCGGTAATGTGAATTTGTTCACTGGTTCACTGCAATTACTCCTTAGTGTCCAGTGTGTACACTAAAAGTGAATGAAGGGGGAACCCCCCCCCCCCGCCCACACACAAATGCATTAGTAATTATGCGGTGGTGGACACCGTGCTATGTGGGAGGAGCAACTTTTTGGAGTACTGGGTGTGGTCAGACTCCACCATCCCCCATCTAGTCAATATCTTTGTCTAGTACTTTGGCAGCCATTTTCAAGATGAAAACGGAGTGATCTTCTTCATTCTATCATGACATGAAAGTCTGACCATAAAACCTAGAGCTGGAAAGTGGCCTTGGGGTCCCTTTAATCTCTGTCTCACATTTTAGAAAAGGCCATTTGACATGCCCATGGTCACGCGACAAATAAGTGTCAGAGTTAAGGGAAGAACCCCGGTCTCTTGAGTCTCATGTCAATGTTGATATTTCTCAACTTGTTGCGTTCATAATGTTTGATTATCAGTGGCAATATGTCAAAGGGATCATTCTCAGGCTTAACAAAAGTTAGAGAGGATTTTAGTTTAAAAATGTTACTATTTCCATGACCAGAAAGTGAATTGAGACACTAATATTACTTTTCAGAATGTATCTATTCCAAGTAGCATCTATTCTCCTTTCCAGGGTTCACTGACCAGCCACTGGGGAAAGACTCCAACCAGAAACGTTGATCATTAATTTGTATAAACCCGTAGAAGCTTTAATTGGGATTCCATTTGCTTCAGGCCTGGTCCCCTGTACTTTTATTTTCCTTCCTCCAGAGGGCGCCTAATAACCATCATCATCGTCGTCGTCGTCGTCGTCGTCCTCCTCCTCCTCCTCCTCCTCCTCCTCCTCCTCCTCCTCCTCCTCCTCCTCCTCCTCCTCCTCCAGACAAGCCCTTATAATGCCCAGAGGATAAAAGCTCTTAGGAGGTGAGTTTTACACTACTTATTTGAAGGGCTTTCTAATGCAGGCCTCAAGTTTTACAAGGTGGACATCAGTGCGTTTATGGGGCCTGTGGGGTGGAGGCCCTTGAGTTCCTCCACCACTCTGGCTGTTACTAGCTCATCCTTCTGCTCCCTTTGGGGGTTACTAAGCTGAGGATACAGATGGGTTAACTGTCTCACTCTGAACTTAGAGGAAAAGTTCCCTAACTCTTGGCGAGCCTTTTATATTTTCATTTTTAAAAGTAATTTCCATGTTTCTTATCAATTTCGGCGTTTTCCCTCATGCCGGAGAGCCTGCCCTCCAAGTGTACCTGGTATTCAGGTTACAGGTTTTCCTTTCCAGAGCAGGGTGCCCTTCCATCTAACCTCTCTCCCCGATCTCCCACAAACAAGCTGAAGGCACTTACATTGGCATGTTGCTAGGCACGAGGTTACTGCAAGCAGCAACAAAGTCCGCGTATCCACAAAGCTGAGCATGTCTAGCACTTAGACATGCAGACTCCTTGTGTCGCAGAGCCCCTGGGTCACCGGCGGAGGTATCACCTGGCGGGCGCGGGCATGCAGTCGTGGCCAGTACCTCCAACTTAGCCGAAACCTCCTGCTGCCGTGGTGCTAAAATAATAAAGCCCGGATCTGCCCTATTTATACGGCTAAAGTTTCCCTGGCCTGAGGGTGCCTCCAAAAGGGCCTCCACCAATGGGAGGGCTGGGGCTGGGGGCCCGGGCAGCCACAGTTGGGAGGAGACTGCGGGGGCGCAGAGGAGGGAGCGATGGGGGAGGGACGTGGCCACGGGGCTGGCTTCTTAAATTGGTTCCATTCTTTTTGAGGACGTGGACACTTTTGAGGCTTTCAAGGGGAAACTCTGACTCGCTGTCTGCATACCTCCGCCCTCCCCATCCTCCCGCCCTCCCCCGCCCTTTCCAAGTTTGGAAACGCTATGGGACACGTCGGAGAGCTCTGCAGCCCGAGGTGGGCAGAGTTTGCAGATATCCGGTCAGAGAAGCAGCTAGAGAGGGATCGAGAGCCCAGCGATCAAAGCAGGAGCTGTCCAGTCCTGCCTCACCTGTGCCCTGTAGGCCACCTGTAGGATGGAGGGCTCCAGCGGGCGCGAAGGGGGCAGGGAAGGAGGGAGGGCAGACTCGACTGAGTGGCGCAGCCGGAGCAGGCCTCCCCGCCCCTCCACCCCTGCACCCCGCCCCCGGCCCCGTCTAGCTTTTCTCCAGTTTTGGGGCTCTGTGAGCCCACTGTTTCAGCCGTGATGCACTCTCTTTCTGTTATGACGTCGGGAAAGAGAGGTCTTGTCTGTGGAGGGCTGGGCTGCAGTCGGAGGACGCCTTTTGTTGGCACATGGGCTGGGCAGCAAGCGCTCCGGGCTGCTCGGCACTTGGCTACAGGGAGGATAGGATTTGCGAACTCTAGACTAGACCAAGTCGCCTGGGAAGGTCCTTCGACCTCCTAGCTTGCCTTTGCTGAGGCTAATTCCAAAAAGGGTTTATTGGGAGGTTATCTGGCATTCCGAAATGACTGCAACCGACCTGGAGACTGAGAACTTCTTTCTCAGTCTCTCCTTTCTGAGGCCGCGGTGGGGGATCTTTCATGATTTCCAGTCTCCCTTCCTCTTCTCCACGGGCTCCTTGTCTGGATTTACCAGCTCTATCCTGAGCCTGGACCCTTATACCTTCCCGTGAGCCCCGGATCCCCTGTGACCTTGCTGCCTACTCTCTGTCCCATCTCTTACAGCCACATCCAAGCACCTCCTGACTTCATCCTAACTCCTCTCCTCACCTAGGAGAAAATGCCTAGCACATCCAGAGGGCCTTCTAATTCGAGCTTGGGGTCTTCATAGTCTTCGCTGGTAACACCCCAAGCAGTGCCCCACCAAAGTGGATGTTAACTCTCTCCCCAACACCCAACATTCCTCCCTGCTGATGTGGCAGGATTTGAAGCAGGCAGTCGTCAGCATTTGGTGGGAGGCCCGAGACCTAGAAAGAAACAATCAAAGTGGAGAAAACTAAACAGGAATCTTTCTTTCTTAAAGTGAGAAACAGGTTTCAATTACAGCTGTTTTTACATATGTCTTGGAGGAAAATAGTTGATTAGGCGTTTGTTTTAAAGGAGGAATTTTTTAATGCTCACAGTTAGAACTCTGTTAAATAATTTTGTGACTCCAAATAAGGAGCAGCTTTTCCTGGGGATGAGGGTGGGACTGTTACTGCCTCCATCCAACCTTTCACTCCCTATGAGGGAGAGGAGGAGCTGGTACCTTGACCCTGAGGTGGGAGGCCAAAGGTCCTGTGTGCTTTTCTAAAGCCTAGTGGGATGCATTCCAGGCGTGTGTGTGTGTGTGTGTGTGTGTGTGTGTGTGTGTGTGTGTGTGTGACCTCTCCTCTCCTCGGCCCCCAGTGAGGTAGCAACAGCCTAGAGAGAGTGCTGTTCTATCCCAGAAGTCATCGCAAAGGGGGCATCTTTAGGTCAGTTCTGTCTCTAAGAAACAGAAATGAGTGGGCTGTAGTTCCTTGAGAAACTTTTTCCCTTTCTTCCCCCCACCTCCCTCCCCCTTTTTTTGCTTTGCCTTAAGGAATAATTTCTGCAGGAGTTAACTCTATCAGCAACTTCTGTAAATAAAAGGGACTGAATATTCTAAAGCCAGTTACTCTTTCTAAACGTAAAAAAAAGTTAATGAAAGTAAAAGTGGATAACAAAAAACTGTAATAAACTCTTCTCAGAGATAACCTTGGATGGTTTTTGAAGTAATTAGGAGTGAAAGAATTTGAAAGGGTGTCTGGTCAGTCCTAGAAGGGGGTTAACAAAGGAAGAATCCACATTCAGTTTTTTTTTTCTAACTAGGAAATAATGTTTGAAATTTTCTAGGTTCTAGCAACAACAACAAAAGACCTGAAGTTTAATTATGTATTCCAAGAACATTTTTACCCTTTCCCTGAAATATCGCCATTACAGAACTAAGAAAAAACTTTTAGTGAAAATCATTCTTATCAGGTAAGAAAAACTTTAATGCTACATCATAACACCTTTTTTTTCTGCATTTCAGAACAATGAGCAATAATTTCTAAGAATCGTTGTTACCACTCTGCTGAATTGCCTTTGTAGGGCATACGTGTACATTTGTCCTGTGTTGCTGAGAGAGACTAATTCTGAGCAAAATGACTCAGGGTCATAATGCATCAGATTTATGAAAGAAACCCTCCAAATACCCTTCAGTGAGGTTATCTGATAAAGCTTCTGGGGTCAAGTTGGCTCAATCACTGGAATTGCAATAGATACCCAAGATTTTAAACATTTCATTGTAGGTTTTGTTGTGGCCAAAATAGTTTAAAATGTAGAATGTTTTTAGATGCATGATTATAATTTCTCTTTTAGCTAAAAAAGAAAAATCCTCGACAAGTTTTTGAGAACAAGTACACATCTATAAACTTAGAGAAAAAACGTCTCTGCTAAAGGCAGCAGAGTGAACTGATAACTTGAAAAGCATTCTTGGAAACTGATGCAAATACCAAATGCCGCTGGGCTCCCTCCCTGCTGATGTGGCAGAGTTTGTAGCAGGCAGTTGTCAGCATTTGGTGGGAGGCCCTGGACCTAGAAAGAAACAATGAAAGTGGAGAAAACTAAACAGGAATCTTTCTTTCTTAGAGTGAGAAACAGGTTTCAATTACAGCTGTTTTTACATATGTCTTGGGGGAAAATAGTTGATTAGGCGTTTGATTTAAATGAGGCATTCTTTAATACTCACAGTTAGATCTCTGTTAAATATTTTTGTGACTCCAAATAATGAACAGCTTTTCCTAGGGTTGGGGGAGGGACTGGTAGAGCTGCAAGGGCTGACCCAGAACCTGAACTGAGCACCCTGGTGAGGGCCCTGATGGTTCCCGAGTGGGGAGGGGGAGAGGAAGGAAGGAGGGAGGAGAAAATGAGGAGAAAAAACAAATAAGGAGTGGGCTGGGGTCAAGACTGAGAGTAGAGGGATGGAAGAAGGGAGGCAGAGGAGACTAAAGATTCCTACGACTTTGCTGCTAGATGGTTAATACCTGGGTCCCTCTTCCCAAATGATTTTCTATGAAAGAAAAGATTATTTCTTTAGCTTCCTACAACCCACTGATTACAAACTGGGCCATATGTTTACATACGGCAAGAAAATGGTTGAGAACCTGGCTAATATGGAAATGCAGAACAGCCTGACAAGGCGCTAATGTCTTAACCTTATACTTCTTTCTTTGATCAAATTAAACATCTAACTGACATCTTCTTTCAAACATTCATTGAGGATCCACTCTGTGAAAATACCATGCTATCTCATTCTAGTTCCAGTTGTAGTTGACTTGGCTGCCAAGCAATTGCTAAGAAGGTATTTGCTGATAATGTGGGAGCTGAAAAGAATTAAAGGCTGATATATATATATAAAATATGTTTATATATAAATATATATTATATATATTAAATATATAGAAAATAAGTACATGTACGTATATGTATATATCTCTGTGTGTATATATACGTATGTGTATGTATATATATGTACATATACATACACACACAGATATATATATATACACACATGTATTTATTTTTGAGAAGATCTCACTTTATCACCCAGGCTTGAGTGCAGTGATGCAATCTGGGTTCACTGCAGCCTCGACCTCCTGGGTTGATGTGATCCTCCTGCCCCAGCCTCCTGAGTGGCTGGGACTATAAGTGCATACCATTACGCCAGGCTAACTTTTTGGTATTCTTTTAGAGATGGGGTTTTGTCATATTGCCCAGGGTGGTCTCAAACTCCTGAGATCAAGCAATCCACCTGTCTCTGCCTTGTAAAATGCTATGATTACAGTTGTGAGCCACTGTGCCCAGCAAGGGGTAATTTCTTTCTGTGACATTTGTTTGAAAAGCATAGCGATTCCTTCTCTCTCATATCAATTAGGATACTCAGTTTCCATTGATTATTTAAATGAGACAAGACATATGGTTTTGTTTTCTTTTCTGTTTTTTTTTTTGAGATGGAATTTTTGCTTGTTGCCCAGGCTGGAGTGTAATGTCTCGATCTCAGCTCACTGCAACCTCTGCCTCCTGTGTTCAAGCAATTCTCCTGCCTCAGTCTCCCGAGTAGCTAGGGCTACAGGCATCAGCTGCATGCCTGGCCAATTTTTGTATTTTTCAGTAGAGACAGGTTTCACCATGTTTGTCAGGCTGGTTTCAAACTCTTGACCTCAGGTGATCAACCCGCCTCAGCCTCCCAAAGTACTGTCATTACAGGCGTGAGCCACTGAGCTCAGCTGGTAAGAAGTATGCTTATTCAAGTACTATTTAGTGTTATGCCAAGCACTTACTGGTTGGTGGGTATATAATTATGAAACAGAATGCCAAGGTCGTTGTCCTCAGGGAGCTTATAGTCTGTTGGAGGATAGAGAAGAGTGTGATGAATACTGTAATGGAGGATTAGAGTGCTTACATGTTTATGGGAGGATTTAAGATGGATACCTCATCTAGGTTCAGGTAAGTGGAGTCAAGAAGGTCTTCCTGGAGAATGCAACATCCTTGTTCAACCCTTAAATACAAACAGAATTTTAAAAAGAGGTGGGAGAGTGGTGTGGGAACAGAGGCACTGGAAAATTTGGCAATCTGAGGAATGAAGCATTTCCGTATGATGGGATTATGGTGGAAGAGAGGGAGGATAGAGGAAGGAGCCAGTGATGTGATTGGTGCGTTTGGCAGGGACCAGATTTAAAAAGAACTTTTAATCTGGCATTTGTATTTTCTCAAGTGTGCTATGGGAGTGTTTAGATTATTTTAAACAGAGAAGGTAGGAAACTAGAGAGTGTTTTGAATAAGACGACTGGGGCTGCATGTGGAGATTGGAAGGGGAGCACAGTAGAGGCAGGGAGAACAGTTGAGAGGCCACAGCAGGAATTCTTAGGGAAAACGATGGTGGCCTGAACTAGGATAGAAGTGGTAGAGCTCAAAAGAAGTTGGTGAGCTTCATAAATGTTTCAGAAGTAGAAGAAAAGTGCTCTGATGTTTGGTAATGGGGAGAGAGAGGAAGGACTCAAGGTAACAGGTTTTGGTAACCGGTTGGCTGGAGGTGCTGCTGTCCAGTGACTTGGGGAACATTTGAGAAGGAGATGGCTTGGGGTGGGGAAGGAGAAGATAAACAGGCCAATTCAGGTTTAGTTTTGGCTGATTATGGGCCATCTAAGAGGAGAAATCTTATAGATAATTAGATACAAGTTCACAATTGATTTGGCCTTGACTTGTGGATAAAGGAGTCATCAGATGACTGATGTCATGGAAGTGATGAAATCCCCCAGATTATATCTGCTTATAAAAGTCAAAAATAATCAAACAACAAAACTCTGAAGAGCTTCAGCACCAACATTAAATAAGGAAGAGAAGAGGAAAAATCATCAAGGCAATTGAGAAGGAGCAGCCACTTTCGATAGTGGAAAAGCCATGAAGTCCCTATCACAGAAGGAAAGAAAACAGGCTTTGCAGGGAGGGAAAATTTTTTTTTAGGGTGTTGGGAAGTTGCATGTTTTTCTGAGAGGTCAAGAAAAGGCTAGAAAGATTACATCAATTAGCACCTTGGAGGTCACTGGTGACCTTGGTGACAGTGGTTTCAGTGGAACAAAATCTGGGTGAGCAAAAGTGGAAGAGGGAAAGGTGAGGTAAAAAACACATGTGTTGTGGAATTTTAGCTATAATAGGGGTACAGAAGGAGCTGGATAGAGTTTAAGGATGATGTTAGGATTACTATGGAAAAGAATTATGCATGTTTAGAATAAGACTATCTGAAGCAGCTGTCTAATTTTAAAGCTTACCCCCATTTTAAAACTTTCCATTACAATATTCTTCAGGTTTTCTATGTTATGTCTCTCTTCCTTTGCTTTTTAGTATTGAAGAAAGGAACATTTAAGTGAGTATGGATTTTTTTTTTTCCCGACTTGGTAGTGAATCATCAATTTTTCTCGTGAGGTCCCTTTAAAATGTGTGGACAGAGTTGATTTATCTCATGTTTCATGAATTCCACTTTAATCTCCAGTGCCCCATTTTTCAAGTTTAGAAATATGAAATAGGCAACCACTTCTTTACTTACATGTGATTCTGAGTATTCTTGTATACAGATTGTATGGAGATAACTGTTTTGTGGCATCTTGTTTGACTATTCCAATCCCCATAATTCAGAGGGATGTATTTGGGCACATAAATTTCAACTTTCAATTAAGTCCACCTTTTTCTTTCAGAAGATGCTGATTAAATTTCTGCAGCCAGTTCCAAATTCATTCTTAAATTGAGAAACACCAGAATGCTGATGCATTCCAAAGATCCACTCTGGTTTATTAGAACTTTGGTTGGCTTGGCTTCCAGATTCATATTTTTCAATTCTTTTCAAGTAGCTGGAAGAAATAAGGAGATATTTACTTCCAGTTGCAAGAAAGAGTCTGCATGTTGATGATTGATTAATTCATCCATGAACTCTTTGGTTCATATATTACATATAGAAAAAGAATTATAAAGACTTAATTCTATGTGATACTATATGTGCAATTAATACAGTTTATATTTTATTTTTTAAAACTGGCAAATTAAGTTATTTATATTACTGATAAACTTTTTTTTTTTTTAAATCTGAGATGGAGTTCTGCTCTGTTGACCAGGCTGGAGTGCAGTGGCATGATCTCAGCTCACTGCAACCTCTCTCCCTGGGGTTCAAGCAATTCTCATGTCTCAGCCTACTGAGTAGCTGGGATTGCAGGCACCTGCCACCATGCCCAGCTAATTTTTTTTGTGTGTGTGTATTTTGAGTAGAAACAGGGTTTTGCCATGTTGGCCAGGCTGGTTTCAAACTCTTGACCTCAAGTGATCCACCTGCCTTGGCCTCTCAAAGTGCTAAGATTACGGGCATAAGCCACCACACCCAGCCCCAATAAACTCTTTAAAATTTGATTTTGACTGTTGGAATTCTTTATGTGAATAATCTTTCAGTTAGTTAATGTGATGTCATAACTACGTGTTAAATAGTGTGCTAAGTACAGTGAAGGAAATTTTAATTAAATTATCTCAAAGTGGCAACAATCATTATCTAAGTCTTAGAGGGGTTTATTTCTTTTTTCAATTTTACAAGTAAGACAGAAAGCTGAAGTGACTTGGGTACAGCTTCCTAGATATCCTAAAATGGATCAAGTCCTTTTGTTGTACATTTTCAATATGCCTTGTACTTCTAATACCTAATATCCACCACAAGACTGGTTGGTTAATTAATCAAAAGTGATAATTGTTCCGTGACTAGCTTGACTTGAATGTGTAGTCTTTTATAGCAGAGACAATGCCAATTTAATTTACCCTTCTATCACTAGATCCTGGCATAGAGCCTGTTGACTTGTAGATGCTCATCAAATAAACAACTGATTTGGCATGACATAGCTGAAAAATGGGGAACTTAAATATAAATGCTGGTCATTTACTTCACTGATGATTTACTATTCAACCCACACATTAAAATTTTCTTTTATTCATATAGTGGCAATCAACACATGAAATTTGCTTAACACATAAATGTATTTTAGGCAGTTCACCCAATAGTCACACCTAATTGTGACCTAATAGCTCATAAACATTTTAAGTCAAATTTATGAAAAACAAAATACCATGAGAATAGGAAAGAGCTAATTTTGTTAATTATAAAGTCATGAAATAACTGAGAGTTGGAAGACAATTTAACATCCAAATCATAACCATAAATGTGTGGAAGCAAGATTTGTTTTTCTACTATATTCCTATTGCCTGACAAGTGTCTAGTATACAACAGGTATTCAATAAGTGCTAGTTGCATGAATTAATTCCTTTTACAAATGAGAAAAAAATGCCTAGAGAGGTTATTTGACTAGCCAGCTTATGGTAGACCTGTAACTAGGGGGCTGGTCTCTTGACTGCAAGCCTCTTGCTCCTTCCTTTAAATTAAAATAACATCTAGCATTTGTCTGTAATATTTTTCAATATTTAACACAATGAAGAGTTTTACAAGGAGAAAATTATTTTTCTAGAAAATTGAAGCTCAAAGTTAAAGACTTTCTCCAGATCATTGATTCTCAAAGGTGGTCCCTGGACAGTAACATTAGCATCACCTTAGAACTTAGAACATCACTTTAGAAACACAGATTCTCATGCCTTATCTCAGACCCACTGCATCAGAAACTCTGGGTGTGGTTTTTCAGCAATCTGTGGTTTAACAAGCCCTCTAGATGATTCCAATCATGCAGCAGTTAGTTAGGGAACTACCAGTGTTGGGAATGGTTAAACTTGGATTTAGATAAATTACTCTGAAAGCCTCATGGAGAGTAGATTAAAATAAAGCAAGATGGAAACCTGGAAGTCCATTTACGAAGATAGCTTCTTTTCTCTCTTCTCCTTCACTCCAAAGTCTTCACATTTGTTTTCTCCCTCTTTAATATGTCTATTGACTTACTACTTTTATTTTATTTTATTTCTAGTTGACCAATAATAATTGTATATATTTATAGGGTACAATGTGATGTTTTGATACATGTATACAATTGGAATATTCAAATCAAGCTAATTAACATGTTTATCATCTCAAATATTATTTCTTTGTGGTGAGAACATTAAAAAAACCTCTCTCTTTTTTTAAGCTATTTTGAAGTATACAATATGTTATCATTAACTATAGTCACCACGCTGTGCAGTAGATCACCAGGACTCATTCCTTTTGTCTAACAGGAACTTGGTACCCATTGCCAACATCTCCCCTTGCCTGTCTATGCTCCTTCTTTTCTTGATTCTCCTTGGTACAAGGAGATGGGTAGTGAACATTCTGAAAGGCTATTAATTATTCTTTACTTACAGTATTTGTAGAATGAAAGGAAGACCATTTTATCCTTTTTTTTTTTTTTTGCTGATCCCAACTCTATTTAAAGTTATTGAGTTAACATGTTTACAGTAAAAAAACATGTACTGAACTCTTACATGAAAGTTGAGGGTATACATGAACTCTTCAAGAAAGTTGAATGTGATTCGAGTAATGGTTAAAGCCTGGTGCTAATGAAGTCAGGGCTGTAGCCTCAGTTCCTCTATGGATCAATTAACTTCCCCTGTTACAGTATCTTGGAATTCACCACTCAGTGAACTTGGGGTGCCATTCTCTTGGTAATTCAGCAGATAAGGTGAGGCAAAAAAGATGCATGGTTTACTGCAAATTTATTATTCCTTTCAGAAAATGCCTTCAGAAGCCCAGGTGATGTTTTGAAACATTTTATTTACACATTGACATCAGAGACATATGCTTCTTTTCCCTATAGTTACTGTGTCGTGTTTTGATATTTGAACGAAAATGACGCTTTGGAGCCTTAAAAAATGGACTTTCCTTCTGAAGTAACCAGGAGAGTAGGTAAGAGAATAGATCTTCCTATTCAGAACTTCAGAATGTGTAAGATGCTGGACTAAGTCACGGAAATCATTGTTTGTGTCCATGAGTCCCTACTGGGTTTTCTGACAGGGACCTCATTCTACAGCTGTGGCCATTTATGCATACTGGCAGATATACACCTGCCCAGATGTGGAACAGGACCTGTTGTATAGCATAAATTTAAGAAACTCAGTTCTAGCATTTTCCAAGCATTGTTTATTGTATTTCACTCTGGGGCTCTGTTCTTTTGTCCGAGCTTCATACTGAAACCAAACTAAATGATATATCCATTCTATGTCATCTGTCTTGTTTTCTTGTGCTTGAGTTTCTCTTTTGATAATGTGCCTGATTCTTCTATGATTGGTAAAAATCAATCACTCTATTTACTCCTTCCTTCCTTCCCTCCTTCCCTCGCTTGCTCCTTCCTTCCTTCCTTCCTTCCTTCAAAAGGAACTACTTCCTTCAACAAAACTACTACTGCCTGTGTAAGACACAATGTTAGAAATTTGGCCTGATGAGAGAATTGCTTGAGCCCGAGTTCGAGAGTAGCCTGGGCAACATAGAAAGACCTTGTCTCTACAAAAAATTAAAAACAAAAAAATTAGCCAGGCATAGTGGTGTGTGCCTGTGGTCTCAGCTACTCAGGAGGCTGAGGTGGGAAGATCGGTTGAGCCAGGAGGTCAGGCTGCAGTGAGCTGAGATTGTGCCACTGCACTCCAGCCTAGGTGACAGAGCAAGATCTTGTCTCAAGAAAAGAAAAAAAGGAGAGAGAAAATAAAGGAAAAAAACTGGGCCCGAGCCGTGATCTTGGCAACTAGCCATTTATTACCCCTTCCTTATACACTGGAGGTTTGAAATCTGCTTCCAAACTTCAGTGCCATGTCTGTGTATTCATGTCTGTTACTGCTGCAGACCTAACTGCCTGGATCTCCAATAATGCTTCCCGAGGACTCGACAGTCCTACACTTGTTCCAACACCTGCATTCCTTCGTGCAGGACCTCTCTGATGGCTGTTCTGGCTTATTGTCTCCATGCTTTCTCCGCTTCTGACTTTCATCCATTGTCTGCAGCTGAGTGCATTTCTGCTCTGCCTGATCCCAATCTCCACTTTGCTCTCAGAATCTCCATCTGAGAGAAGAGGATAGGTTTTCCAGTTCCTCCTGCCACATCTTGTGTTGAATTATATGTTCGACAAATAATGATTAATTTCTTATTATTTGCTGAGTGTGGATGTGGAAATAGAAAGAGGAATAAGATAGAAATTCCAGTCTCAGGAGACTGTTACAAATAGAGTAGATTCTCCCTAATTGTGAGGACAAGGAGATTTTGTAGTTGAGGTACTTAAGATTTTAGGGGGATAATACAGTTATAGAGGTGTTAAATGCAAACTTGCATGAATCTTCTTTGTATTATCTCTAACATGGAACCATCAGGACAGCATGCTAAACAAAGAATATCAGTTAACATTTTTCACACCTTAAATTAATAATAATGGTTATGTTACAGTTGCTTTCCATTTACCATCTCTTGGTCAATTGAAATTTCTTGGGGTCTTTCTCTTCTGCCATTTCAGTCAAATGCCCATAAATTTGCTTTGCTTTGCCAAAATAATATACATATAAAAGATCTTTCCCCCTGAATCTGGTTCTCCATCCAAATGTGCAATGCCTTTCTGATTTCGTGATTTCGAATTGTTGACTTCTGCATCCTCAATCCCAGAGATAACTCCCCAAAGTACGTGCCATCAGGCCCCTCTTACATAAACGCCACTTCCCTCCTACCTTGCAACTGCAGGAGTTCCACTTTAAGGTCCTGGTTGAGTCTCCTCAGATCCCCTAATTTCCTAAAGCCTCAAGGCAAAAACCTCTGTTACTGTCATTCCATCTTCTTTCTTTTATTTTTTTTTATTCTCATTCACCCAATTTCCTCTTTTTCTAATTATCCCCAAAAGGAGTGGCTCATGATTCTTTTATACTGGAACTAAAATTGTTGTGGTTCCAAAAAAATATACAAAGCGCAACTGTGTATACTGAAATACCTTGTTTATTAAAATTTGATGTAGAGGCAATTCATTCCTGGGTGGAGGTTACTGTAACTTACCTGAGAAAATAATGCATTAGCTCTTTAAAACAAAGATACTTTTCCTTAATGCAGTGAACAATGTATAACAAGGTCTAAGGGAGTTAAAAAGTAACTGGTTCTACTTGGGGAAGTTGAGGAAGCTTCCAGGAGAAGGGAATACTGGAACTGAATCCTGGAGAAATTCACTGAAACAGAAGGGAAAGGAAAACCCTTTCTTGGAAAGATGATAAAATATTTGTAATGAGAGGTGGCATTTATTATAATGTGTACTTACACAGTTAATGTTACTATAATGTCCCTCTAGAACAGTGATTCTAAATCCAAGGTGATTTTGTCCCCCAGGGGATGTTTGGCAGTGTCTGGAGATATCTTGGACTGTCGTAACTGGAGGCAGGAGTGTATGCAATAGCATCTAGTGGAAAGAGGCCAGGGCCAGGGGTGCTGCCAAGCACCCTATCATACATGGGACAGAGCTGTAACAAAGAAGTGGTAATTAGAATTACTCACCTCAAATGTCAGTATTGTCACTGCTCTATAAGGTAAGTCCCACAAGGGTTAGAACCTGTCTTCTTCACTACTGTGTTTTAAAACCTATCACGGTTACAGTGAGAGTTGGTACTCATTTAACTTTTGCTAAGTGAAGAAAGGCATGAAAGAGAAGGCATGTTTGGGAAAGAGCAATATGTATGTTAGTAGTTGGGGTATAATTAAAGAGCAGTGGGAAAATAAGGCTGCTGATATTATAGAGAAAAATAAAGGAGGACACCTTGTGCCATATTGAGGAATCTTCCTTTACTATATTGTCCATGAAGAACCACTGGAGGGTTTTATGTGGGAGAATGACGCCAACTGATTTTGTTTTAGTGAGATAACCAAGCAGCAGTGCAGAGTTCAGAGACTCGGCAGGCACTTAGAAGGATATTGTAAGAGTGCAGGCCAAGGGACAGTGAGGCCCTAACCTAAAGCTGAAGCAGTAAAGATAGAGAGAAGAAGAGAGATGTTTAGGACCTGGAATTCATAGGACTTGGTGATCAATTAAATATGGAAAGCAGAGGTGAGTGTTCTAGCTTAGACTAGTAAGTGGGTGTTGGTATCGTTACTTGGAATGAAGAAGACAGAAGAAGAAACAGGATTTGTGGATATGCATGTATATGTACTTGGCTTTGAATATTATTAAAACCTTAGTTTGTATCATTATCAACAGGACTTTTATGTCACCATTACCCAGGTACAGAAGCTATCAAGATACATAATTCCAGTTTTAAGGAGCAGTCATGTTCATAGCGGCACTACTAACAGTAGATGAAAAGGGGAATATGACCCAAATTCCATCAACAGATGAATGAATAAACAAAAGTGTGGCATATCCATACAATGGGACTTTATTCAGCCATAGAAAGGAATAAGGTGGATACATATGCTACAGCATGGATGAACCTCGAAAATGTTAAGTGAAGGAAGCCAGACACAAAAGGTAAGACACTATATAATTCAATTTACATGAAGTATCCAGAATAGCTAAACATACATGGAGACAGAAAACATGTTATTGGTGGGGAGGTGCTGGTGGGAGGGGATAATTGGGAATAATTGCTTAATTGGGGCAAGGTCTCCTTTGAGGATGTTGACAATGTTCTGGAACTAGTTAATGGTTACCGTTGCATAGCACTGTGAATGTACTAAATGCCACGGAATTTTACACATTAAGATGGTTGAATACACTTTTAAGATGGCTTACGTTATGAACATTTCATGTGAAAAGCAGTTTTAAGGGAAGCACAGAGCCTCATGAGAAGGAAAGATGAGTAAAAATATGGGAAATCAATGTAAGCCATTTATAACGATCTCAAATAATACAAAACGTTCTTCAAACTGGAGAAACTGTCTGGATAAAGCCTCACCAGCAATGAAAGCCCATGGCAGGAGCAGGGAGTGAGAAAAGATTTAGGAGACCATTTGCTCTGTTTTTACAGTCCTGATGGCCACACTTCATGTGAGAGATAGTGGAGTTATTCCAGAGACATAAAGTGGTTCCATCAATGTCTTGTGACCTGTCAAAGGCAGATGTCTGAAATAGAACTGTTCACCAATTCTTTGAACTTAAATCCATCTTTTTCTTCTAGACACCTTGTCTCCAAAATATTTGCAGAAAGTAAAGCCAGAAAATGGCAGTGGTAATTAGAAGAATTATAAATATAACAGAAAAAGAATTGTTTAAGAAAGCAGAGTGGAAACTCTTGATACAACTTAAAATTGTAGGCTCTTTAATGTTTTGGATCAATTTCTCGTACAAATTAAAATTGTAGGGTCTTTAATATTTTACATGAATTTCTCAAAGGAAAAAAATTAAGGACTCTCTACTACTTGTTTTTAAAAATGAAGAATGGGCGAAAAATGTACTGTAGGGAATAATAAGAAACTTGCTGAGTAGTCTCACTATTAACTGAAGGTATTTTCCTAAGGTAAGATTACTGCATATACGCTCTTATTTTCTACATCTCTTTTAAAAAAGAAAATATTATTTCTTGTATGTTTATAATTTCTTTCAAGTAAGATAATGAAGAGCTTGTATCACTGAATAGTTAGGATATCTTCATTTCTCAATATTACTTAACCTACCTCTTTCTCATGTGAATCATTTCTTATTCATTCAGCAACCACCTACTGAATCATAGGAAGTGAGGATAGAAGGATGCTTCAGATGACAATTGCCTTCAAGTTGCTCATAATTTAGAGGGCAAGCATGAGAGATAAATAATGTGAAAAAGATTAGTGATAGAAGTCTTTCTGTGGGAAAACAGAAATAAGTCTTCCAGCTTTGCCTGAGAATATTAAGATGGATCCCCAAGAAGAGAAAATCAATCTTGATGGGTGAGGATTTGTTGAGTTGGCACTCCAGGAAGTAAAGAGGAATATGCAAAATCATGGCATCATGGTTCAATCAGGTGGTTCACTTACTAAATATGTATTTTATATCTACTATGTCTCAGGCACTGTGATGGGATTTGGGACTCTAAGGCAAGAGGATTCCTGCAGAAAAGATAGGTATTAAACAAGTCTACAGAATAAACTGCAATGAAATATCTTACAGGAGATATGTAGGGTGCTATGGGAGTACATAGTAGGAGTCCTGATCTAGTTATGGGACATAGAGAAGGACTCTGAGGAGGTGACAAACTCAGAACCACAATGGTGTCATAGCTCAGACTGCTGTAGTTTAATAGATTAGGTGGCTTAAACAACAGACAGTATTTCTCACAGTAATGGAGGCTAGGAAGTCCAACATCAGGGTGCCAGCAAATTTAGTTGCCAGTGAGGACTCTCTTCCTGGCTTGCAGACACACTGTGCCTTTACATGGCAGAGAAAAAAAAAGAGAAAGAGAGAGAGGACACACTCTGGTGTCTCTTCTTACAAAGACACTAATCTCATTGTGGGGTCCCTATCCTCATGACCTCATGTAAAAATAATTACATTTCAAAGCCCCCAGTTCCAAATACCATCACATTGGGGGCTTCAGCAAATGAATTTTTGAGGGACACAAACATTCAGTGAATAATAAATGGGTACAAGTTGGTGGGGGGAAGGAAGATGAGTGAGATACGATTTAATTCATGCAAGTACATTTCAAGTTAGCCAGACGATAATTAGGGAGGGCCTTGAAAGGCATGTTAGAAATTTATTTTAACAATGAGAACGCTCTGAAAATGTTAAATCCTAACCCAAATATGAACTCTAACCTCACTGTAATTCTAACTCTGATCAGATGTGTGTTTAGAAACACAACTCCATGGTCTAGAGAATGGATTAGAGCAGGTAAGCGGAACTTAAGAGACTCTTCACGATGACAGATGAATTGTGGTAGGGTGTGGGGGTGATGACATTGAGGTTGAAGAGAATTAGGTGAATTTGGGATGTGAGAATTAGGAAAAGAAAGTAATTAAATATGACTACAGGTTTCTGCCTTGTGGTAACATTTCTGAGACAGAGAGTCCTGGCAGAACTTGAGGGCTTGAAAATACAGAATTCCTTTTTAGGCATGCTGTAGTTGAAATACCTCCATGTAATTCCCTACGGCTTCAACCTGGGCTGCCTGTGGGAAAGAATCAGAAAAGAAGTGAAGAAGTAGAAACCAGTGCACATGTCATAGAGGCAGCGGGGTATACTGTTAGGAATGAGGAATAATTGAGGGATTCTCTACAGGGCACTTCTTGGTGTGATTTGTGGTTTAGAACAGTTATTCTGGCAGTGGGAAGGTTGGCTCATGGGGACTAATATTGGATATGGTCAGCTAAGGAGCAGTTGCATCATGAAACATGGCGGTAGTAGGTTAAACAGGGTAAGAATTATATTTCAGAGATTGCTTCATAACATTTGTTGATAGAATATCAGGGTTAAAAGAAGAATTGAGAATATCTAAATTTCCGTTAAAGTGTTGAATGGATGATAGTTTCATTAACAGAGCAAGGAGGGGAAAGGCAGACTTCTGAATTTGAACTTAGATTTGGACATGGAATGCTTTGCAGAACACACTCCTGACTAGCAGGCAGCAGCTGCTAGCTTCTGTGACAGTGCATGGATAGCTTTATTAATGCCTACTCATTTCAATTTCTCTCTATAACTTCTTTCTTTCTCTTGAATTTTAAGGATGGACTTCTTATCTCCCTACACTACCCCTTGGAGAAAACCTTTTATCAAGGAGATACTGAATATCATCACTGATGTAAGCACTGCAACTAAAATAGGTTGACTACTGTTTTATGAACTCAATGATAGGATTATGTACACAACTAGCTGGATTTTTTTGTTTTTTTTGAGACTGAGTCTCTCTCTGTCGCCCAGGCTGGAGTACAGTGGTGTCATCTCAGCTCACTGCAACTGCCACCTCCCAGGTTCAAGTGATTCTCCTGCCTCAGCCTCCTGAGTAGCTGGGACTACAGGTATGTACCACCATGCCTGGCTAATTTTTTTTTTTTTGAGACGGGGTTTCACCGTGTTGGCCAGGGTGGTCTCGATCTCTTGACCT
>CAUYOR010037721.1:0-13856 GCA_963573925.1 Callimico goeldii | reverse complement strand
GAACAAGTAAACTTAATAAATATTTATAGAGCTCTCCACTTCAAATACACAAAATATACATTCTTCTCAATACCACATCACACCTACTCATAGGTTTAAATGAAACATTGATTGGCCATTATTAATACCAATTTTTTTTTCAGAATAAAGCAATATTTCCGTTCACTCTCCCTCTTTCTCTTCCTCTTTCTTCCTCTCCTTTACTCATTTTTTTTTTGTTTTTTCTTTCCTTCTCTCAAAAAAAAGAAATCAATTTGTAAACCTCTAGCTCCAGGTCGGCAATGTCTCTCTCATTGCTTGATTTCCTTCCTTCCCTTCCCTCCCTCCCGCGCTTCCTTCCTTCCTTCATTCCTTCCTTCCTCCCTACCTTCATCCTTCCCTCCCTTCCTGCCTTCCTCCCTTCCTCAAAAAAAAAATAAAATTAATAACAACTTATATGTCCAGCACATCACAGTTTACAAACTGCTCTTCTGATTCTTTATCTGATTTCCTCCCAACCACACTTTTAATTATTCCTTCAACCAACATTTCTGGGTGCTATGTAAGTGCCAGGCGTAGAGGAAATAAACCACCACCCACACTGGGTTAGTGCACAGGCTCTGTGGTCAGACGGCCTCGATTTAAAGTCCAGCTCTATCATTTATTAACTCTGTTAGGTGTGTCTTCCCCAAGCTAAATTTAAAAATCACAACTTTTGCTAATTCTTCTTAAATGAATATGCTTTTCCCCCTCTTAGGCAAGAAATGGGAAATTGCCAAGCCCTTGAAACACAACCAAGCAGATGAAGAAAAGATGTATGAGTAAGTGGTGGGGAAATCCTTCCGTTTTTTACTTTTGAGATCTGCCTGCTCACTCCCACTCTTGCCCCTCCACTACTGAAACAGAACGACATCACATTTCCTGTAGAGTTGGTGAAACCTCACACCTGCCAAATCTCTCCACATATGGGCAGAGACTCAGGAAGAACATTGTGAATGTAGGGCAGGTCCTCCCTCCTCTTCTCTTTCTCTCTCTCTCTCTCTCTCTCTCTCTCTCTCTCTCTCTCTCTCTCTCTCTCTCGTTTTTTCCAAGATGGAGTCTTGTTGTTGCCCATGCTTGAGTGCAATGAAGCAATCTCGGTTCCCTGCAACCTCCACCTCCCCAGTTCTAGTGATTCTCCTGCAGACACTCTTATTAGCAGGATAGTCCAAGGGTTTAGAGATTATTTCCCAGGAGTCAGTCAAGAGCCAGTCCTTTCTTTGGAATATACACACTATCTAAAACAAAACCTATGCTTGGAGTGAGGTGCAGTGGCTCATGCCTGTAATCTCAGCACTTTGAAAGGCCAAGGTGGGAGATCACTTGAGGCCAGGCGTTCAAGACCAGCCTGGACAACACAGCGAGACCCTGTCTACAAAACATTTTTGAATCTATGCTTTTCTTTTTTTTCTTTTTTAAATAAAGAGGGGAAGGCCAGGCGCGGTGGCTCAAGCCCATAATCCCAGCACTTTGGGAGGCCGAGGCGGGTGGATCACGAAAGATCGAGACCATCCTGGTCAACATGGTGAAACCCCGTCTCTACCAAAAATACAAAAAATTAGCTGGGCATGGTGGCGCGTGCCTGTAATCCCAGCTACTCAGGAGGCTGAGGCAGGAGAATTGCCTGAACCCAGGAGGCGGAGGTTGCAGTGAGCCGAGATGGTGCCATTGCACTCCAGCCCGGGTAATAAGAGCGAAACTCCGTCTCAAAAAAAAAAAAAAAAAAAAAAAAGGTTAGGACAGTAAATTTTATGATACACATTTTTTTTTTTTTTACAATTGAAAAGTAGTTAGTCTTGCACTTTTTACAGCTCTACCACCAGTGCATGATCTGGTACCATGCATTGCTCATAAAGAAAATTTTGTGTTCACTAAGTTATGCAAATCTTCCAAATAGATAGTGGGAAACTCCACTGTGTAACTGAGGAAAAAGAGAGAGTGAAAAGCGCAAATTACAACTTATCAATATGAAAATATTTCTGACCTTGCAAATCTCCTGAATGGGCTTCAGAGAACCCAAGGGTCCCCGGACTTTGCTTTGGGAACCACTGCTCTGTGACATCACATGCATTTTGGCTGACTGACTTTTTTCTCCAACTTTAGCTTAAGAAAAACATAATTTTAATTATACTCTAATGTACTGCCTGAAGCAAATTTCTTCCTATGTAAAACATAGGTGAAAAGCAAGTAATTTTTTAGACTAAAGTAGGTTGATGCAAAAGTAACTGCTGTTTTGGCCATGACTTTCAATGGCAAAAACTGCAATTACTTTTGCACCAACCATAATACAGTGAGTACTAAAATTAATAGCAACTATTAGCTGAATTAGGAATATATATTGCTGATTTACATAGAAGCTCTTGGATTTCTTTTTAAATTGCTTTATTGTTTACAAAATCAATATTGTTGGAAACTGAGATAATCCCAAACTACAAACAACATAGAACCCTTAATAGCATCACCAGATACTTGCACAGTTTCTATCCTTCAATGACAAAAAGACTAATAGCCACAGGTCACGCAGCAATATGCAGGAACCTTCAAGTGAGCTATCTGTCTTGTCTCAGAAGGGGCAGAGGCTAAAATTCTGCTGTTAAAATTCTTAATGTGTTAAAGTTTCTTATGTGAGAAATGGATTAACGTTATGATCAAGAAGAAATGTAGGATGTACATCAAGAGGAAGAGCAGGTATTCAGTGACACTTAAGAACAGATGAGAATGTTGAAAATAACAGATTTAATATCACCTTTAGGAGTAATAATAAAGATTTATATTTAAAGAAAGATTTCTTTGAAAACTGAACCATATTTATGCAGATGAGCAAAGATTTCAGATTTGATATCTAAACAGAAGATTAACAAAATAACTTGCTACTATGGCAGAATTAATTTGCTAGGGAAACTGTTATATCCCAGGAATACAATGGCACAGTCTGAAGAAAAACAAAGTGAGGAGACTCAATTAATTTCTTCCCGTGAAATCTGATCCCAAAATTCCTACCTCCAAAGTCTAGATCTACTGAAGCTTTATTATTTAATGGTATAGACTATTAAAGACAATTCTCAAAGTACAAACCAGTATTTTAAACAAGAGCAGCATCACTGTAATAAGAAAATATTTCAAAATAAATACTGCAAAAAAGTAATAATTTGGGTGTATCCCACCCTACTAAAACATAAAGTCAGTAATTATCATTTACCTTAGACCTTACGTCTTAAGGAACATTTGTAAGGCAAAACTGGCACTATATGACATTTTAAAAGAGTCATTCATCTCCACAAATACTGTTCAAATAAGCTCTGTGTACAATAAAGATCACGTTTTGGTTGCTTAAATTTTGGCTCAAAGTACAATTATCATTTACATTGTATACAATCAAAGATACACTTTCACATAAAGATTGTAAAATAAATGCACATTCTCTTAGCTTTCGTATCTGATGAGATCAACACACAGGAGATTTGAGCTACTGATAACCTTACCCACCAGAGTCCAGAGAACAGTGAGCAAAAATGTTAGAATAACTGTATTATAAATTATTAAGTTGCAAACTTCTTGGGGGAGGGGGGAATATACATCTCTATATCCCCTACACAGTTTCTTGAATTGCTTTGGATCCATTTTTTGTGGTTGTCAGTGATTTAATATAATGTTTATCAGGAGGGGTGCTTGTGTTCCAATAAAAGTGAAAGTATTAATAATATAAAATAATAAAAAAGCATCCATTTTCAATATCATTTTTAAAGCATATAATGCACAAATAGTAAAAAGAACTTACCAACTCTATCAGGGAGGACTTCAAGCGCAGAAACTCTTTCATCTTTATTAAGTTCTAGTCCATAAACACAGTCAAATCCATCGTATTTTATAAGATACAAAGAAGGATTTACAGGCACCTGGTCCAGAACGGTTCCTTTCCACTGGGTAACAGGGCCATTCCCCTCTTTCCACCCGTGCTGAATCCTGCAGCCTACGATGTTCCGCCGGGGCTGGGAAACAGGTTTGCTCGGCCCCACACTGCTCCGATGTTTTCTGCATTCACACATATACAGACATAAAGTATTATCTCAAAAGTATGTATGTCTAGATCTAACATAACTGGCTAATATGCTCTCATTACAGATGGTCCCAAAATCTGTACAAACTCATGTTTGCCACATTCCTGCTTCAGATGACTCAAGGCGGTTATCTTCTACCCGTGTACCAGTGGTGGTGAGTGTGTAACATGGTATGTTAGTAATAGGAACTTGTTGTGCACCTCAACTGTACACAGACGGGCAAAAAAACCACTACTAGTCAATAGCAACTTAAGTCTTACTATTAATCATCAGGTCCTCAGCTTTCTGAGTTTAATTCAATCAACTCAAAATTATCTAAGTTAATTAAAGAAGCAGAAGGGCTGACCCATGAAATACATTTTACCAATAATCGCACAGGTATATAGCTTTACATAATATGAATCCATTTAAAGTTAAAAAGAAATGTATGATTATTCAATTTAACCCACTCTAGTGCCCAAGTTATTCTGCCTGTACAGGCTTAAACAAAAATAAACTAGACAATTTTCTCTTAAACTGAAGTCCACACTAGCTTATATCAATGCACTACAGAAATATTACTTGTCTAGGAAACATATAATCTTAAAATTGAAGTTTATAAAAAACAATGTAATATTAAAAATTATAATTAAAAAAAATTTTTTATTTATAAAAAATTTAATTTTTTTAAATTTTTTATTTATAAAAAATATTTAATTTTTAAAATATTTTAAAATATTTTTTTAAAAATTATTAAATATTTTAAAATATTTTTTAAAAATCACACTATTTTTTTCTGATTATCAGCAACTGAAAAATCTATATAGGATGTTTATAAATAATACACCTGGCTCTTGATAGCAGGAAAAAAATCTTCATTTCACCTTGAAACCTTGGCTTCTTGGAGGCAAGCTGAAGGCCAAAACCTACACAAAGGATGCTGATATATGCCAAGAATGAAAACAGCTAAAAGAAATTCCCTTCCCACAGTTCTATGGATATAAAGCTCCCATTTCATAAACCATGAAAAAAAGTGATTAATGTCTGACATATAACATAAACAAGTTTTTTAAAGAAACAATTTATTGTAGGTTGTAATGTTTAAAATTATCTATTTTCTAAATAGAAAGAATTTACTCCAGACTGGTAACATAAATGCAGCTAAGTCAGAGGGGAACGGGCCATGAGAGACGATAAGGAGTATTCACCACAGAATGGAAGCTTCTCCTTGGTGTGAAAAACTAAGCAAGAGGATCGGAGCCTAACCGACTGAGAAGGAGATTCACAAGGTTAAGTGCGAGACTGTGAGGCCAGAAAACCCAGGTCTGCCTAAGCCCCTCGGGACTGTACAAATACCCAGGAAACCTGCCTTCCTGAAAGACAAAGCCCTTCTGAGTACACAATTCTCACTGAGCAGGACAGGACCACAGGGGGAGGAAAGCAGGATTCAGGCACAAATGAGGGTGGCAGGTCTCACAAAGTATGACAGAGGCGGCTACACAAGAGAGAGGTCTTAAACTATGAAAGCCTTCCTGGAATCGTCTTATTCACAGGAGTCTGGAAGCATCATGGTTGGACAAGACACAAAGTTATTCTGAGGAGAAAAGAGACTAACAATGTGAAGGATGTTCTGACAGGCAGAAGCAGGCCTCAAAAAACAGGCTCATGAAGTAGATGAAAACTACTAACACAGAGCAAATGGCAGAAGCCATGAAAGAGGAATTGTGATGATTAATTTTGTGTGTCAACTTAACTGTGCCACAGAGTGCCCAGATTAAACACTATTCATGGGTGTGTCTGTGCATCTCAGTCAGCAGAATGAACAAAGAAGATGCCCTCACCAACGTGGGTGGCCATCATCCATTCTGTGGGCTTGAACAGAACAAAAGATGGAGGAGGGAGGAATTTGGCCCTTTCTTCCTCCTGGTCTGCCTGAACTGGGACATGGTGGGGTTGCCCCATGTTGGCCACCTCTGTCAGGGTCACCACCTGGGGGAGGGAGGGGGGGTGTGCAGGGGTCTGTCCTGCACACCCTGACTCAGGGACAGATGAATAAAGTACACTGACATACAGATATTATGCTTTGCCAGTTTGGCTTGAGTGTCCATGGCTGCTTTACAGACTCCCCGGAGAGGGCTGTAAAAAGATAGAGCGACCGGCCCCTACCACTCAGTGAGACTCACATTTATTTAGTAAAGTTTAACTGACAAAGGCTTGAGTCAACACCACTAGACTTAAAGATTAAAAGACAGGTTCCAATGCCCAAAGCAAACACAATTAGTGGGTAATAACCCTAGTCAACCTCCCCCAAGACAGTCATCCAGCTCAAAGGTTAGTTTTAAGACCACATTAGTAAACAAGCTAGTTAGGTAAACTACTCACATTCCTTTGTCTTTGTGCCCTAATCTCTTTGGCTCCTGCAAAGAGACTCTGGCTGTCTTCAGCCAAGAACTATAGAAAAAGCCCTTAGGCCTTCCAAAAGGGTTTGAGACTATATGCTACAACTTTCTCTAATATTTTCCCCTTAATATTTTTGCCATCATCCTGAGTAAATTCCCACAGGACATCCGTATTCTCATGCCCTGTGACTGAAACTGATACCACTGGCTCCCCTAGTTCTAGGCCTGCAGACTGATTTCCACATCCAGCTTTCCTGGGGCTTGGCTTACAGATAGCACTCCATGGGGCTTTTCAGCCTCCAAAACAGCATGAGTAAATTCCTCATAATAAATCTCCTTCATATTTTATCTATCTCCCAACGATTCTATTTCCCTGGAGAACCCTAACTAATCTAAGAGCATATATCACAAATAGAAAAGATGAAAAATGAGATAGCCAAACAAGAAAACATGCAAGAACTACCAGAGAAAATAAAGAACCAATAGTAATTTGAATTTTTTTTTTCAGAAACAAAAACTAAACTAGAACATGGGAAGAAACAGACACCATGAGAGCATGTAAGGGAAGTGGACAATGAAAAGGGGACAGATGGGGACCAAAGCAAAAAGAATTAAGAGATGGTAACAAATATTCCAACTTCTGTATAACGGAAGAACTAAAAACTAAAATCAAAGTTCACAGAAGAGTACGAAAAACTGCAATTCAAGAAAACTTTCCTGAAACAAAACAATTGAACATACAAAGGCACCACATGGGAAAACACAGAATGACTGGAGCTAAGGCATATCCAAGACAAATAAATGAATTTAAAAAAAAATAACACCCTTTGGACATTTAGACAAAAGAACCAAATCATGGGTAAGGGAAAGACTCAGAATTTGAGAGCAACACTCTATGCCAGAAGGCAACAGAGTAATAAACTTAAGGTTCTCAGGGAAAAGAACATGTGAGCCAAAGATTTGTTCATCAGTCAAGAATGTACACTACCTTCAAGTAAAAAGGCCACAGACAAAAACTGTAATGAGTATGTCAGAAGGCAGGGCATACTGTTCTTACAAAAGTACATGACGATGAGCTTCAGATAATCAAGGAACTCACAGAGAAGGTTCAGCACAGCACTGGGAGAAAGCAATGAATTAATTTAACTGAATGATGGCAAGGAGAGACAATAGTGTGTAACCCTTATCTGTTCTGATATTACAAATTTAACACAACTCTCAAAAACAGGAGGAAAGCATATGTTAAGTAGAGTAAGTATACTGAATGTCTTACAACACTTGCATAAAAAAAAGGATTAAAATTAGGATTGTAGAGAGAAAGGAGATGACAAAGAGCTAAATTCAAAACTGTTCACTGTAAGGAACCAATATATATCACCTAAAAATAAACAAAAAGTCTGTAACTTTACTACTCAGAGGTAGAAGAAAGGAGATTTTTTTAGACATCTGCATAATCTCTTGAAATATACAATAATATCCAATTGGCCTCTTCAGGAAAACAGCTGATGAAAGAGATAACATTTCCACTTTAGAACACAAGAATCCTTTTTAGCAATACTTTTTTCCTTAAACTGACAACCAGTTACATATCTTCTTTAGGTTTCTAAGCAAAAGACCTAGTGAGTTACTCCCTGTACAGGAGGATCAGGCTTTCTTCACATTTAGCACAAAGGCTAAGGTTAGTTCCCAAGCCTCACTAAGGACAGAATTCAGTCATGTGTCCCATTTTGTAATTTACACAGACATTCCATGATTACTACTAAAATTATAAGCAAATACATCATCTTCACCAGTATAGTGGATAACTTTATGTGTCAATTTGGTTACACCACAGCACTCAAATACGTGGTCAAACACTAACTAGTCTAGATGTTTCTCTGAAAGCATTTCTTAGCGGGAATGAAACTTTGGATCGCAGACTATGAGCACAGCAGGCTGCCCTCATAATGTAGGTGCATCTCATCCAAGGAAAACAATGGCCTCCACGGAGAAGGAAGGGATTCTGCCTCCAGACTGCCTGTTCGTGCTGCAGCTTCAACTCTTCCCTGGGTCTCTAGATGGCTGGCCTCCCCTGAAGATTTTAAACTTGTCAGTCCCCATAACTGCATTAGCCAATTCTTTAATATAAATCTTCCCCCTTCCCTCTCCATGTGTTCCCCTCTCTCTAACAGCATGAAATTTTCTACCTTTGATTTTATTTATTTATTTTTTTTATTTTTTGAGACGGAGTCTTGCTCTGTCGCCAGGCTGGACTACAGTGGCATGAAATCAGCTCACTGCAACCTCTACCTCCTGGGTTCAAGTGATTCTCCTGGCTCAGCCTCCCGAGTAGCTGGAACTACAGGCACGTGCCACCACGCTTGTCTAATTTTTGTATATTTAGTAGAGATGGCGTTTCACCATGTTGGCCAGGATGATCTTGATCTCTTGACCTTGTGATCCTCCAGCTTCGCCCTCCCAAAGTGCTGGGATTACAGGCGTGAGCCACCATGTCCAGCCTCTACCCTTGATTTTAACAAAACCAACATAAACTTGACCTATATGACAGCAGAATTTTTACTTGTCGCTGCTCCCTCCTACACTTGTTAGCAGCATTCCTCTGTAAATGGGAATTATCTGCAGTTGCTCCTGATAATGTCTAGAACCGTATTTCAGTATAAACAGTTTTAATACTGGACACCTTCAAGGAGCAAAGAAGGTCTCCTCCCTTTGGGCATTACACAAGGGGCTCGCATCTGTCCAGAAGTCCTCCTCAAACTGGACCCAGGGTCCTTTAATCCTGAAGATGCATATTCCTCCCTTTTGAACTGATTTTATTTCCTCATCTTATTAAAAAAAAAGTTAGCTTTTGCTGTGGTAAATCATACTATGAGTCTCATATTTAACATTTTGTTCTATGTTACATACTTGTCTTCTGTTTTCTTTTCCTCACTTTTCTCTCTTCCTTTATCAGTGCAGTTAGAATGATTGAAGTTTCTTTTCACTAAATAAAGCATCTAGTGCAAATGATGTATCCTACTTCTAGTCTTCCAGCAATTACCTTTAACTTTACAAACATCATATCTAAACTCTCATTTTTCTATTAAAATCTATGATTAATCAAAACCTATACTTTTCACCCCCTATCCAAAGCAACACTAACACCAAACAAAGATCCTTAAAAGAAAGACTTTAAACCTTACCTGGCTAATTCTCTTGTATTGGTGAAATGTAGGCTTTTGTTCCAAACTGTTATTTTTCATTTTGCTACTTTCTTTTTTGTGAGACAGAGTTCTGCTCTGTCACCAGGCGCCAGGCTAGAGTGCAGTGGTGCAATCTCAGCTCACTGCAACCTCCACCTCCCGGGTTCAAGCATTTGTCCTGCCTTAGCCTCCCAAGTAGCTGGGACTACAGGCATGTGCCACCATGCCCAGCTAATTTTTGTATTTCAGTAGAGACGGGGTTTCACCATGTTGGCCAGGATGGTCTCTATCTCTTGACCTCGTGATTCTCCTGCCTCGGCCTCCCAAAGAGCTGGGATTACAGGCATGAACCACCACTCCCGGCCCATTTTGCTACTATCTTAATAGTAACTTTTCAAATTGCTGCATAGAAACAAGAAAGGCTTTTTGCTCAGTATTTTCATGTTTTCTTCTCACATATATTCTGTCCTCCTAGACATATCCTCTGGTAACTCTTTGAGATAAAGTTCAGAAATATAAACTTGCTAGATTCTTCTAAGCCTCAAAATAATATTTTGCCCTAATCCCTGAATTGCCTATGTATACAAATCAGTTTCAAAATCTTTTTTCCCTCAGTACTTTGAGAGAAAAAATTTTTTTTCTTTTATCATCTAGAATTACACACAATAGAAGCCAATCTGATTCTTGTTCTTTTGAGGGGCAATTTTCTCTTCAAGGTGTTTTATATTATTTTCTTTTGGGAGAGAGAGAGAGAGAGAGTCTCACTTAATCACCCAGGCTGGAGTGCAGTGGCGCCAACTCAGCTCACTGCTACCTCCACCTCCCAGGTTCACATGATTCTCATGCCTCAGCTTCTCAAGTAGCTGGGATTACAGGTGTGCACCACCAGACTCAGCTGATTTTTGCACTTTTAGTAGAGATAGGGTTTTGCCATGTTGGTCAGGCTGGCTCAAACTCCTGTCCTCAAGTGATCTGCCCCAGCTCAGTCTCCCAAAGTGCTGGGTCTTCAAGGTGTTTTAGAATTTTCTTTATTCCTAGATTCTAAAATGTCAGGAAGACCTGTGACATGTGTTTTTAATTATCCCTCAGAAGAATTTGGTCAGTCTGAAGAGAACAAAGGAATATTATCACCCATATGTAGTCTGGATTATTCTTCTCCTTCACCCCCTTTTGGAATCTCATTAGACAAATACTAGCACTTCTAGATCAATCCTCCATGATTCAACTGCCCTCTCATACATTTTATCTTGAAGAAATCTTTACTTCAATTGTTAGTGAATTAAGTAAACTCTACTTTCAGCCTATTAAATAACTTGCAAAATATTTTTACTGTCTAAAAACTGGTTGTTTCATTGTCATCATATCTTGAATGGTTTTTCTTTTTAATGAACATGCTTTCTGATACCTGAAGATAAGTTTCATTTTTTTCCTGATTCTTCCAGAAACGCATTAGGATCAGGTCTCCTCTGTTTCCTACACATACATAGTGATTGTTGGCTTGTTCTTCTGTTTTGACTAGTGACTGTCTTATATATGTTTAGTGCTCTAAGATGCCTCATGATTCTTGGTGTATTTGTAGATATAAGTCAAGATGAAGTGCCATCTGCAGATACAAGGCATGTCTTCAGCTCAAGTCAGACTCTCTGGCCTCTCAGTAGTAAACGCAGGTTCTGATGACAGAAGCCACGACCTGGTAAACGCACAGAGGCTAAGAAGTGACAGGTATCTTTAAGTCAAGAAGAGGCAAGCTGAGCATCTTCTGTTCCAGTGACAATTCTGCACAATTAATTTTCTTACCCTTTTAATTATTTTGGTGACTGTACCCAGGCCATTCTATTGTCCAGCCCTTATTATCTCTGATCCTGGCAGCATTCTAGATCTAATTTGAATATTTACTTTTTGGCACCAGAGTTCCTCGGTGGAATCTTGATATAAATTTGTTCCTATCTGCTTGAGATCTAGAAATTTCTTAGTGTTCTGGTCTGCCAGCAGGATGATCTTTTCGTATTAACAATAATAAAAACTTACAATTTTGATGATTTTAATGTAAATTGTAATGAAGTACTATTTTCTACCTCTGTATAAAATGAATAAAACCTTTCTAGTGATTAGTTTGGCAGAATCTGTCCAAAGTCTTACCATTTGGAGTTTCCATTGTTCCAGGAGTCCATATCTACAAATTTATCAGAAGAAAATAATAATGGATGTGCACAAAGATACTGCTAATAGGGGAAACTAAACATATAAAATGTTTAACAACAGGCCCCAATAATTAAAAAGTTCAGAGTATATATCTCCATGATAAAATAACTATATACGTATTAAAAGCATTAAAAAGAATTTAATTTTAAAGAAATGGGGTCTTGCTATGTTGCCCAAACTGTCCTCAAACTCCTCAGCTCAAAGAATCCTTTTGCAGGTCGGGCGCGGTGGCTCACACCTGTAATCCCAGCATTTTGGGAGGCCAGGGCGGGTGGATCACGAGATCAAGAGATCGAGACCATCTTGGTCAACATGGTGAAACCCCGTCTCTACTAAAAATACAAAAAATTAGCTGGGCGTGGTGGTGCGTGCCTGTAATCCCGGCTACTCAGGGGGCTGAGGCAGGAGAATTGCCTGAACCCAGGAGGCAGAGGTTGTGGTGAGCCAAGATTGCGCCACTGTACTCCAGCCTGGGTAACAAGAGCGAAACTCTGTTTCAAAAAAAAAAAAAAAAAAAGAATCCTCTTGCTTCAGCCTCCCAAGTAGCTGGAACTACGTACGGACGCCTGCCATCATGCCCAGCTAATGTTTTATTTTTTGTAGAGACAGGGTCTCACTGTGTTGCCCAGGCTGGTCTCAAACTCCTAGGCTCAAGCAGTCCTCCCACTTTGGCTCCCGCAAACTGCTGGGGTTACAGGTGTGAACCACTGCACCCAGTCTCAGAAAAATTTTAAAAACCCACAAGTGTATAAAATATGACCACATGAAAGACTTTTATATGCAATCCTTATAGGTATGTAAGAAAAAGTTTTTGACAATATACATTAAATTATTAACAGACAATCTTTGGGTAGATGGCATTATAAATAAGTTTTCTTCCTCTGTGTTTACTTGTTTTCAAAATTTTCTACAACTTAAGTATTTCAGTTTTGCAGCCACATAAAACACAATTTTAAAGTATTGCTTTATTAATGCAATGTGTATACTAACTCACCAAGAAATTATATATATAAACAGATTTACATATTTTAAGGATAGCAATTCCTACATTAATTTCTATTGCCTTTTTGTGGTTCAAGAGCAGTTCTTTCAGAATGTAATTTTACTATTTCCAAAAGAAGAATTAAAGAATATCTGTCACACATACTATTTCTGTCCAATTTCCTTAATAACTAAGTAAATAATTAAATTTGACTGAAAAGGCAAAGCAAACAAAGGTAATTTTCCCCTGAAGGCAAAAAACCGAGTAATTAGAATAATATACTACTTGTTAAAATTACTGGGCCTTGAATGCACAAGCTGCTCAGCAGCCAAAGTTCACAAGTCTGGGTGTTTAAACAAACCTAGACTGTGCTCACTACTAAGAGTACTGAAATACGGAAGCTGTTAATAAATTCTTTTCAGTTCTTCCAACTAATACCTACTTCAAGACAGGTTTAGATACACTAAGAATATCTGATATTTGGCAAAATGTAGATTACTGAAGCTAGGTGAGGAATGCCAAGATTACGATATACTACTCTATATTTCTGTGTATATTTAAAATTTCCCAAAGTAAAGGTTATTTTTATATTGAACAAGTTCCAAGATATTTTAATTTCTAATCACCTGCTACGAGTTCTAAAAAAAAAAAATCAGGAAAAACTATTAATAGTAAAAGTTAAAGCTTATTTCCATCAGTTGAAATAGCGTATATAAAAGCAAACTATTAGGAATTACTAGCAAGGGAATAAAATGAAAACAAACCTTTAGTTATATCTGGATCATTCAGAATATCCCCAATAGAGAAGAGTGATTAGCAACTCCAATGTGATTTAAAATAAAGGTTTTTTTGAATATAGTGATTTTGATTTAAAAACTCTGAATACACGTATTTCTTTTTTTTTTTTTTTGAGACGGAGTTTCACTCTTGTTACCCAGGCTGGAGTGCAATGGCGCGATCTCGGCTCACCGCAACCTCCGCCTCCTGGGTTCAGGCAATTCTCCCGCCTCAGCCAGATCTGATGGTTTTAAAGTGT
>CAUYOR010037720.1:0-13810 GCA_963573925.1 Callimico goeldii | reverse complement strand
CGCGCTCGGTCCCGCGGGCGGGGGGGGGGCCCCCGGGGTGGTGGGGGGTCCGCGGGCGGGGGGGGGGGCCGCGGGCTGTGGGCGGGGAGGCTGTCTGTGGGCGGGGACGCTGGCTGTGGGCGGGGACGCTGGCCGTGGGAGGGGACGCTGGCTGTGGGAGGGGACGCTGGCTGTGGGAGGGGACGCTGACGCTGGCTGTGGGAGGGGACGCTGCTGTGGGCGGGGATGCTGGCTGTGGGCGGGGACGCTGGTTGTGGGCGGGGACGCTGGCTGTGGGCGGGGACGCTGGCTGTGGGCGGGGACGCTGGCTGTGGGGGGGGACGCTGGCTGTGGGCGGGGACGCTGGCTGTGGGTGGGGACGCTGGCCGTGGGCGGGGACGCTGGCTGTGGGCGGGGACGCTGGCTGTGGGTGGGGACGCTGGCCGTGGGTGGAGCTATGGCAGAGGCAGGGCTGCACTGTCCAGAAGACTCCTGCGTTGGCCTCCGTGTGCCTGCATCTCCTTTGTTCCTTTCTGTGACTCGGGACGGTGCTCTCTTGGTTCCCAGTTGTCCCTTCTGCCCACAGACATCTTGTTTCCAGCTAGCAGTCAGCCTACGAGGAGCCAGGCCTTCTGGAGGCAACTGGCTTCCGTCCTCCAGCCCTGCGTTCACCCAGGGACTCTGCCAGACCTGAGCTCCACTGTCCTCCTTTTCCCGCCTGCAGCCAGTCACACACAGGTTTCCATGGGAATAGAGTGGAGGAGAAGACACTGGCACTCCCGAGAACCCGTGGCATGCTGCGTGGTCTTCGGGTAGATATTTTCTCTTCCCTGCAGAGGGAGTCTTCTTGGTGCTTTCTCTATTGTCATCTTGACGTTTGAAGCAAGTCTGGCGTAAGTAGAATGGATGCCTCTAAATCCAATTTATAGATAGGGAAAGTGAGATTTCAAGAGGTTCGATTTCCACCAAGGTCTCTGAGCTCATCAGATGACGGAGCCAGGACTCACGCGGGTAGCTGACTACACCTTTCACGTTTTTCGGTGATGCCACTGTTGAAACGATCCTGTGAAGAGCTGAGTGCCATCTGCGTTTTGTTGTGCTCAGTGCAGATTCAGCTGACGTTGGGGGCAAATCTGTGTCCATTGGAGATGGCACGCGTGCCCCCATCATCTGGAAATAAGGGGCAGCTGTGGACTGCGCTCCGCTTATAGGAGGAAGAGAGAAGTTAAGTGAGCATGAATTGATATCGAGGCCGAAATTAGTTTTGTCCCAGCGGCAACCCGGGGAGCTGGGTGAATCCCATGCCTGTCTCACCCAAGGCCTGGGACCCTCAGAACAGGGTCTCTACCCCATGCCAGGTGCCTTTGTCAACAGATGTCCTGGCTGCACTGGCTTGGAACAATCAACGTGCCTTTGAAAGTGGTCTGTAAGGTAACAAAGTCAAAAGGAGAATCCCGTCATAGCCTTGGTTACCTATAAGATTTATGTGTTATGCATGCATTCAGATGCCAAGGTAAGGGAGAATTATCTTGAAAAGTGTGGCCAGGTGCAGTGGCTCACACCTGTAATCTCAGCACATTAGGAGGCCGAGGCTGGTGGATCACTTGAAGTCAGGAGTTCAAGACCAGCCTGGCCAACATGGTGAAACCCCATCTTTACTAAAAATACAAAAATTAGCTAGGCATGGTGGCGCATGCCTGTAGTCTCAGGCTGAGGCAGGAGAATCACTTGAACCTGTTAGGTGGAAGCTGAGCAGTGAGATGGCACCACTGCCCTCCAGACTGGGTGACAGGAGACTCTGTCTCAAAGAAAAAAGAAAAGTGTTTCATTTCCTCTAACATCTAAAATTGAGTCAGTACATGGAATAATGCCCTAAATTCAATCTTTGACTTCTTATTTAAAGATAGGAGCATTTCTGATCCAGCATCTGTTTGTTAGAGATGGTGCTGGCCACTTGGGACGGGCGGGGACTCATTAAAGCCCTGTCTTTAGTAAAATCTGGGAAGGAGAAAAGACCGTTTTGGACAATGATAGTAACTGGCAGATGAGATGAGCTGCACTGATGCTCTAATCCACTACTGTGCAAGTCCATGGAGGACGTGTTCAGACTCCGGGAGCCCGAGGAAAGAAGCCTTGGCTGAGCAGAGCAGAGCGCTGGTGGCACGTGGGTGCTCTACAGTGAGGATTGGGCCAGGGAGTGGGTGCTGGTGAAGGGGTCCCACGAGCCAGAGGCACAGTGCAGAGCCGCGTGGAGTAGGAGATGCCTCTGTGCCTGGGTGAAGTCACATTCCAAAGGACAGTGTTGAATCTGCAAAATCTGTACCCGACCTGGGCAGAGGAGGGAAGGCCTGCGGGCAGCCTGTGCCCAGAGTACTGCCCTTGCTAGAGCAGCAGCCACAGGGCGGTGTCCTCTGGAATGACAGGGTCTGGCTGGGGCACCTGTGGCCAGCGTGGGGAGCTGCAGCTGGCCTTGCAGGCATGTCCCGAGATGCCCTCGGTCAGGCAAGAGTGCCTATCTGGGCTTGTCAGCAGACAGTCGGTGAAGCTGCCAGGGCTGGGAGGAGGGCTTGGGTTACCCTGGGTCAGATCACAGGGCTTTCCATATTTAGTTGGGAGCATGGGTTTTATTCTGTTCGCTGTGGGATCCCTGCTGAGAGGTTCTGGGCAATGAAGCAAACAGAAAATAATGACATTCCGCAGCCTTCCAGCCTTGCTAGAGGGCTGGCTCCACCACTTCTCCCAGGCCAGGATCCGCATCTCCCGTCCCTTCTGACCAGGTCCCAGGTCTCAGCCAGCTCAGGGTCTGGTGCTCAGCAGAGATGCTTGAGGGGGCAGAAGCTGGCCTTTGTCGGGGCAGCCAGCTCTCATCTCTCTCTAGCTGCATCTGAGTTCTGCCCAGTTTGAGCCCTGATTAATGAGGGCCGTTAATTAGAGCACTGCATTCCCAGTGTCAGGGACATGGCTGGGAGCCAAGACCGGAAGAGACAGGCTCACTGTCAGAGTAGATCTGAGAAACTGGGCTGCCCTGAGGGGCGGAGGCAGAGGCCAGGCAGAGAGGACACCGCCACCCTCCTTGCCTCCCCTTGCCCTTCACCACTGGCCTTCGGGCTCCTGTCTGGAGCTCCCGGTGGGGAGGACCTGGAATGAAAGGGTACCTGGAGGGGGAGGGAAGCTCTGGAGGTGGGGGGAGATCTGGAGGGAAAGGAGATCTGGAGGGGGAGGGGAGGTGTGCAGGGTAGGGGGATTCTGGAGGTCGGGGGAGACTTGGAGTTAAAGGGGACCTGGAGGGGGAGGGGAGCTCTGAAGGTTGGGGGAGACCTGGAGGGAAAGGAGATCTGGAGGGGGAGGGAAGCTCTGGAGGCGGGGGGAGACCTGAAGGGAAAGGGGATGTGGAGGGGGAAGGGAGCTCTGGAGGTGGGGGGAGACCTGGAGGGAAAGGGGATCTGGAGGGGGAAGGGAGCTCTGGAGGTGGTGGGAGACCTGGAGGGAAAGGGGATCTGGAGGGGGAAGGGAGCTCTGGAGGTGGGGGGAGACCTGGAGGGAAAGGGGACCTGGAGGGGAGGGAAACCTGGAGGAAGCACTGACCTCAAAGGAGGGTTGCAGGGTCTGCTGTGGCGGCCACAGAACACCCTGGGTAAGGTCACCTTGGGGCAGTGGCTCTCGAGTCTGGCTGTGTCAGGCCCTGCAGAGCTCCTTGCCAGGCGGCACTCAGTTCTGGGGCCTCAGGGGCATTGGGACAGCACCCAGCCAGGTCATGGGTAATGCTCACCTGGTGATGCCATGTGCAGCCACAGCTGGGAACCCTGCCTGGGATGTTCGGGTGTCTCCCAATCCTCCCACACTTAGATCGGGGGAGGCCCAGGGGCCCCAGGGTCGACCCTCCATGTTGCCCTTAAGGCAGGTCACCTGCATGTGGTAAGCTCATAAGAAACTCAGAATACCACCCCGTCACCCTTTGCAGAGATTGGCAGTTTCCGCCATTACAATATTTCCCCATCCATCCACTCCACAAACGTCTGTTTATCACAGTTCTCCTGTCATGTGGTGTAGGGAGCTCAGAGCCTCCGAGAGGAGGAGTCACATGCCCTGAAGACGTGGCACTGCCGGATGAGAAGACAGAGGCATGAGCAGGTGATGCCGGCGTCCAGGACCATCTTGTAGTGGAGGTGTCCATCCAGTGTGGGGATGAAGGACGCTGGGAGGAGAGGGATGGAGAGAAAAATGGCTTCTCAGGAAAGGAGCCAGACCCCAAGCCTAAAAGAAGAGAGGCACAGCCTGGGCTGCAGATCAGCGTAGACGAAGCCACTGGGCATGGCTGGCAGGACGGGCACAGATGCAAAGGGGCGCAGGGCACAGGGTGAGCCAGGCAGAGCCTCCTGGAGGCCAGAGAGTACCACATCCTGGCAAGTGGGTCCTCACCTCGTGGACAGCCTGGCACAGGTGGTAGGCCTGGCAAGGGTGAGTCTGGGTGCTGGAACTCCCAGGAGACCCCGCCAGATGGGTCACGAAGAACCCAATCTTCCCCCAGGCTAGGGCCGGGGTCCTGTGCTTCTCATCCCCTCTTCAGTCCTTACACAATTCCTGATAGAGTAGTGCTCACCCCCATGGGGAAACCGAGGCTCCGAGCGGAGTGGACTTGCATCAGGTCCTGTGTGCAGCCAAGTCATCAATCAGGGAAACCATCTTCTGTTGAGGACCCAGGAAGAAGCATGTTGCCTCAGAAGCAGTGGAGCTGGACCCCAGGGTTCCAATGAGAAACCCCATCTGGTGACACCCTTCAGTCTGGGGGTCTGTCTTGGGGAGCAGGGGCTGCTGTCAGGTGGGAGCCTGGCTCAGGAGAGGCCTGGGCCTCGTGGAAGGTGGAATGGCATTCCCAGAGCAGGGCCCAGGAGGAGTGCAGGAGAGGAGCAGGGCCCAGGAGGAGCGCGGGAGAGGAGCAGGGCCCGGGAGGAGCGCGGGAGAGGAGCAGGGCCCGGGGGGAGCACGGGAGAGGAGCAGGGCCCAGGAGAGGAGCAGGGCCCAGGAGAGGAGCTGGGCTTGGTCAGCACTTGGGTCAGAGCTCAGGAACCCCAGCAGGGTCTGCGGCCTCCCTGAGGGCATGGGGCATCCTGTGGAAGTCCCGTGGAGGACCCATCACTAGGTGCCCTTTATTAGGGGCCGTGTATCACACAGACACGGCAACAGGACCTGGGTGCTTGCAGGTTTCTGGTGGTCGCGGTGTCTGGGCTGCATGGGGATCCCTTGTCCTTAATTGGAATCGAGGGAAATAGGGTCAGGAGAAGAGATGAGAGAGAGACCAGGTCCCTCGCCCAGGGAGCTCAGAAGGCAGCACCGAGCTGGGAGGCTGAAACACTGGGGAGCCACATGCAGTGAGGCCGTGATTCAGCAGCAGTGCAGTGGGTTTCCCCAGGGGCTGAGCAGGGGCGTGGGAGAACTTTGATCTGGATGCCTTAGGGGAGACGTGTCCCAGGAATTCAAGGCTGGCTGTGCAGGCGTCATTAGACTTGGGGAGCTGGAACTGAGCCACCAAGGTTCCCTCCAGAGAAGGGCAGGCCCGGAACCCATGGCAGCCGCTGCCCAGGTCTGGCCGCCTGGAGGGTCTTCGGCACAGCCCCCAGGACCCCATGGAAGCTGGCTCATTCCTTCATCCTCCCACCCACTGTGGCTTCTTTCCATGAAAGGTGCTTGTTCTCCAGGGGAACCCTTAGGACCCACCAGGTGGCTCCTGTACAGGCCTGTCCTGTGTCTGTGTGGAGGAGAGAGCAGCAGTGACGCCTAGGAGAGGAGCTTGAGGCAGCCCAGCCTGAGAACCAGGCTACCTCGGAACCATCCCGAGCTGGCCTTCAGGGAGAGGATCGCCCAGCTCAGCCTGCCCTGTGGTGGGTGCCTGGGGCTGCCTGGAGGCCTGCAGTGTCCCGGGTGCCTCTTGGGATGGGACATGGCGTGGCATTAGTGGGTTTGACCTGGGTTTCCTGTGTGTGGAGGGGCTTGGGCTTGTTGGAGGCTACCAGGTGCTTGTGAGAAAGGACTGTGTGGGGGTTACCTCTGACACAGGCCTCTGCTAGGGAATGTTCTGCCTCTCTCTCTGTGTCCTACGTGCGCAAGTGCTACAGAATCACCCTGGGAGTCAGCTCTGTCCTCCAGAGCTCTCTGTGGCCACACAAATGTCAGGGAAAGTGTCTTCCTGTGGTTGCCTGAGCGGCCTCTGATAGCTGGCTGGAAGATACACTTTTCCGGTGCTCATATACATGTGGGACTAACAGCGGGAAGCCTTCCGAGAAACGCATCTCACTGTGCAAACATCATGGAGTGCACTTACCGACAGCCGGAGGGACAGCCCACGGCACGCCTGGCCACGTGGTGCAGCCGGTGGCTCCTAGGCCACAAGCCGAAATAATACGGTGCCACACTGAAGAATGCAGGCAAGTGCACCACGGGGCCACTGTTTATGCGTCTGAACACAGAAACGTTACGGCAAAATACGGTGTTATCATCTTAATGGGACCACCATCGGATACGCAGCTCATTATTGACCCGAAGATTGCTATGTGGTGCATGACTGGATTTCCAGAAGTGTTCTCAAGGTCAGACTGTGAAGACTTCCCCCTCCTTCCCTCCTTCCGGTCTCCCTCTGTGACTTCTTCCTCTGCCCGACCTCACTGGCTTTATTTATTTTGAGAAAAATGAATTCCAAAGGTCACTTTGAGTCTGTTCTTGTGAGAAGTCCTTTCTATAGACAGAGCCGGCCAGAAGCAAGCATTTCTCATTTTTATGTGCTCACAGGTCAGAAGAGACCCCGTTAATCTCAGGAAGGCTGAGAGCCTCCCCTACTGCCACCCCCGGGTCTACCAGCGCTTCCAGGTTGAAGGGGTCTCAAGTCCTGGGTGGCTCCCAAGGCTCATTCTGCTGACAGCCAAAACCTCTGGGGTGGGCCCTTGCTTGCTGGCCCAGCCTGTCTTGTGGGGACTCAGGGCCCACCCTGGTGGCCCCCGGATCCCTGAGTGTGCTGGAAAAATTCCTGCCCTGGCTCCGGATCCCTGAACCTTGCAAGGCTGGAGGCTGGGTGGGCCTGGGGCTAGACCAGCTCTCGGGGTGAGCCCAGGTGACTGAGCCTCTGGATAGTGGCTCCTGGTGTCCTGATCCCAAGGCTGACTGTCCTCCTATAGAGAATGGGGTGAGTGAGCTCCTGGAAGCTGAGTGGGGGAAACTGGGTCCTTTGCTGCTTTTCAGGGTTCCTTTTGGGCAAGAATGGGAAGGGCTGATGGAGGGCACTTGGCAAGAATGGGTTCCAGCAGCCACAGGCTTAGCAGCCTTCCTGAGCACTGCTGGAGGGAGGCTCTGTCCCCAGGCATGAGAGGCTTGTGAACAGTTCCAGAGATTCTCAGGTGGGAGCTGGCTCCCTGCAGTGGGCAGGGGAGTGACCACGGAGAACCCGCAGCTGAGCCTTGGGTGTCTGTGGGCCTGTGTTCCTAGCCTGTTCCAGGCACAGACATGCCCCGCTTCCCAGCCGCCCCTGCCCTGCAGCTGTGCAGTCCTTCCTCAACCAGTCCCACGTGGCTGTGATTTTCTCTTTGGAATCACCCACAGCGCACCCAGCCCGACCCTCTGCTGGAGTGACCCTGAGTCTCCTTCTCAGCAGCCTGTGCTGGCCACTGGCATCCCCTTTCTCCCGCAGGGTGCGACGCAGCAGCAGCTTCTGAGCCCGAGCACTGGACTCCTGCTCCAATCCCGCCTGCCCAGCCTTTCAGAAGGCGAGGCTCGGAGGCAGCCACGCCACCCTGGACTGCAGGTGTCCCCAGTCACGGCTTATTTGATTTTCTTAGTGCTGATCCTTTCCGTTTAAAAGCAAAGCTTCTAGAGCTGCAGACCAGAAGCCATGAGTGGAAAAACCCCACACAGCAGCTGGCAGCTTCTCGTCTGGCCAGCATTCATTTTGCATCAAACAAAATCTCAGCCTGAGGTTTGTCTCGGGAGGCAAAGGCAAGAGTGCCTTCCTTCCCATAACCGAGCTTTTCTGGGAGGAGGGGGCTCTGCACTCAGGGATCTACCCCTTGAGGGCCCCCTCAAGGCCCTGAGGCTCAGAGAGGGAAACGTGCCCAGACACATAGAGCCTGCTGAAGCCGTAGCCCGGCTGGCCCTTGGCTGGCTTGAGGGGAGTAGCTTGTACTTGGCAGCCGGGCATCTGCCGCATCCGGACAGGGGATCTGATGGATGACCCATGCCTCAGTGAGAAATAGGTTAATGCATCATCTCACCCGGGTATTGGCATTCTCATAGAGGAGAGGAAGACAGGAATGGCCTCTGAGAGTGGGCCTCCAGCTTTGATTGTCAGAAGAATTAATGGGGACCACTGGCCTCACCCTCTGGGAGCCCCTCTCTGCCCTGAATCTGGACAGGAGGTGGGCTGCTGCCTGTGTACCTCTCTAGGAAGGTCTCAGGTGGGGCCCAGAGTGGCTGCAGGTGACTGTGGGTGACCAGGTGTGAGCTTCTGCGGGGTCCCTGTGCTTTGCTGGGGCTGAGGCAGCAGTTCCAAAGGTCCCCACTCAGGCCAAGGCTGCTGAGACCCCAGGGGCACCTGATCTGCCTTTGGGGCTTCGGGGTGCTTCTCCTGGAGAGTGGGGTGACCAGCATTCCAGAGTACGAGAGGGGTCCAGAGTTCACTGCTACTTGGCTCAGTGAAACCCTCACACCACCCAGAGGGTGATACCCCTATTGTGAAAATGAGGGACCACACACGTGGAAGCTGACAAGGCCCTCCAACCCAGGGTGCTGGGCCTCTTGTCACCTTTGCTGGGGGCTCTCAGAGAGGCTGAGTGTCCCTGAGCTCACCCTGATCTCTGGATGCAGCTCTGCCCAGGTGGCCCAGGGGCTCTGATCTTCCTGATGGCATGGCTTAGACAGGGGCCACCTGCTCTCTCCCCAGATCTCTCTTCTACCTGTGTCTATATTCTTGCAACTGCCAGGAGCACTGCAATTTCCCCAGATTGGGCTGAGTGGGGCCCAGTCCTTGCTGGCCTCTTTGCTGGCTGAGATTCACTGCACCAGGCTCCCCTGCCCTCTGCAAGTTCTGAGCAGGCCAGCGTGGGTGCTGAAGTTCATGCTCTGACACTTGCTGCCTCCAAGCCGCAGCCTGGAAACCTTCCTTCTTTCACTGGACTTCTTGCTAAAGCTCAGCTCTTGAGTTAGCTGGGTTGGCCATCGAGTGGCTGCATGGACCTTTCTGCCCAGTACTCCATAATGGCATTTAGTGAGTGTCCACTTCAGGCTCTGTACTAGGAACAGAGCTTAGGAACGGGGAGAATAGCCACGCCGAGTGAAAAGCAGGTGTGTGGTATGGATGAGGGAAGATCACACTCACTCCCGCCTAGAGGTGTCGAAGAAAGCATGTCAGGAAGTTCTAGCTTGTCATTCTCAGGGTGTGTGTCATTCCCAGGGTGTTCCTTCCCCTCACAGCACCTTGGGAGGGGGAGGAACACCCTGGGAATGACACACACCTGTCAGAGGCCTGTGGGATGGGGGATGCGGGGAGATGGTGGGTTAGGGTTATTCAGCAACAGGAACCTCAAGGGGCCTGAAGGACCGGGGCCAGGTGCTCACAGCAGCATATGGTGGGACACCATTAGAAGGGTCTCTATGGGGTCCCATCACAGAGGCAGAGAAGGGCTGCAGGGTCACAGAGTGACCATTCTAATCCATCTGCAAACGCTGTCAATGCCACCTCCCAAATCAAGCTGAGCATGACATCCCTCAACCTCACACCGGTCATTGCCCTGCCAGGGCCGGTATCGCTGTGGGGTGTGTGTGCAGTGCCCATCCAGCCTTTCTGCTCTGGCCCTGCCCTCCTGCAGCTCAGAGGGGCACCTGGAAAGCCAAGGCAGCTGTGCCATCCTGCAGCTTTGCACCCTCCAATGGCCCCACCTCATTTACAGTAAAGTCAAAAAATGAGGTCCCAAGGTGCGCCTGGCCTGAACACAGGCCCCTGCCACCCCCACTCCCATGTCCCCTCCCTGACGTCTGGCCTTTCCTCTTCAGCAGCAACTGACCCAGCTGTTCCCTGACCAACTTTACCAGCTCCTCCCGTGGGGACACTGCACTACCTGATTTGGCCATGGGGATTCCCAATGATTGTAATGACTCCCCTATCTCCTTCCAGTCCTGGATGCAGTGTCACCCTCCCAGTCTGTGGTGGGTGCTCTGTGGGGGTCCCCATGGTCCCTGCCTCCTGTGTTCAGATGCTGGTGAAATCCAGCCCTCTGGTGTGACACGGCCTGTGTCTCACTCTACCTTATAGAGTGGGCTGGCTGCGATGTGATGCCACACTTGTGGGTGTGTGATGTCATGAAAGACTGCGTTTTTCCAGCAAAGTGACTCTAGAGAAGTGAGCCCCTACAGCAAGTTTGCTGGAAAAATGCAGTCTTTCATGACATCATGAATGACTTTGGATAACCAGATTATCCCAAAATAGAAGGAAATTCTGCCAACAGCCTGAGTGGGCTAGGAAGGGGTGTCTTCCCCTGTCAAGCCTGCAGATGAGAACACAGCCTGACTGATACCTGGATGCTGTTTCACATAAGCCTTGGCAGAAAACCTAGCTTAGTGTGAGCAGGCGCCTGACTGCAGGCCGATGATTTCATAAGTTGGCTGTTTCCAGCTGCTGACTGCGATAATTTGCTGTACAGCCATGAAACGTTCTATGCATCTCATTTATTTATTTTTCTTGTTTGTTCCCTTACAATGTAGGCTCACTGTCTGTGTCTACTTTGCCATATCCGCAGCATAAGGAGGTTCCCATCCCTTGGTGGGCATTCCAGGAATGCTTGCTGCATGAAGTGCTGTTTCATTGATTTCAGAGGCAAGTGATAGGCAAAGAGAGAAGCATTTTCATTGACAAAATCCAAAATGTTTCTTCTTCACAAATATGGCAGTGGTGCCCATGGTCACTTTATTTTTTTTTCTGTAATCTCTTTTTTTTTTTTTTTTTTTGAGACTGAGTCTTGCTCTGTTGTCAGGTGCCAGGTTGGAGTGCAGTGGCGCAATCTCGGCTCACTGCAACCTCTGTCTCCTGGGTTCAAGAGATTCTTCCACCTGAGCCTCCTGAGTAACTGGGACCACAGGAGCGTGCTACCACGCCCAGCTAATTTTTGCATTTTTGGTAGAGACGGGGTTTCACCGTGACCAGGATGGTCTTGATCTCTTGACCTCGTGATCCACCTGCCTCAGCCTCCCAAAGTGCTGGGATTACAGGCGTGAGCCACCGCACCTGGCTGTAATCTCATTTAATAGCCGTTCCTTTCCTCAAATTGGGACACAGAACGTGATAATCAGAAGGGGACTTTGTGATCACCTCAGCTGACCCCCTTTACAGATGAGAAAATTAGGTCTCAGAGGGGGGAAAAGACTCATTCAAGGTCATACAGTGAGTTGGTGAGTTAGTGAATATTGTGCACAGACAATTAAACAGACACAAAACAGAAGCAAAGGTGGTTCCTTTAAATCCCAGTTCAGGGCTCTTACCCCGATACCGTACAAAAATCCAAGGACTCGGTAGCTGGAAAGACCAGCTAGTTTGTCTGTCTTAAAAACAGGTACGATGCTGAAATAAGTAAATTATATATTGTTCATGGCTTTAAATTTTCTCTTAATGTGCTGTCATTCCAGTGTTAAAGCCATTTTCCTGGGATGCTGGCACTGGTAGCAACTACACAATAACAATTGTGAGGAGAACAGGACACCACGCGGTCCAGGCCTCATGGCAAATGACCGCCTGTGGTGCATCTCAGAGAACCTGATTTCACACTGCGGACAATAAATATTTATTTCTTAAGGGCTGGAAACATGTATTTTAGTTTAATGAGAAAATAGCCGTATTTTCTCATTCTTTTCCAATCAACCATCTATATTACCTATATGATAAATTTTGATAGATTTTGTTTTGCAGCAAATAAGTCTGTGGATATATTACAGTTTCAAACAATGCATTACAAATTACAGAGGCAGAGATGATTTAATATTAATGGTACATGTCTAATGAATACAAGGTGATAGACTGGATCAGATTCAAGCAGTGTAGCCTTTCAGGCAATGACTCGCTTGCTGGGTATCTTCATAGATATTTGATCAATATTTCCGTTTAAAATAGGCTCCTGTAATGTCAGATGGGTAAATGGCAGTAACACAGTCTTGGTATGTATTTTTGTCCACTTTGATTATCTTAGAAGATATTTCATGCTATTATCTTAGAGAAAAGCTATTTAATTTTGGAAGATGACAGAGTTAACATGCAGCTTGTTCTCCTGCTCCTTGAAAGATGCATGGCATTTGCCGCTGGTTATGGGAGGTGAGCGAAGGTGTCCTGCTGGGATTCCATCGTGAGCACAGATGCACACGACCCTGTGTCCCTCTTCCTCAGTGCTCAGAGGAAGTGACTGCAGGTGTTCTCCTGAGCACTTTCATGTGCTGGGAACCATGTAAGGGAGCCCCTTTGGTGCCTCTTTAAGATCTGGGTCAGAGGCTGGTAGAGAGTGAAATCAGGACCAGGAGATGCCTGGATAGCTGCCCTCGTCTCCGGCCACCTGTCCCTAAACTATGTCTGGCCCTGAGGCTGTTCTTCTCTCCGTGCCTTCTGCTCTCTTCTGCCAGTGCTGGACTTCACCTGGACTCATCCCAATACCATTTCATCCACTCGGGCCTGGCATGCCTGGGCACCATTTCCTACCATTTCATCCACTTGGGCCTGGCTTGCCTGGGCACCATTTCCTACCGTTTCATCCACTCGGGCCTGGCTTGCCTGGGCACCATTCCCTGCCCCTGCATGTTTCTCCCCTGCATGTTTGGGCCATGCTTCTGCTCCCGGGTGTGCATCCCCACTCTGGTGTCCATGGTGGGGCTGCTCCTGAGCATCTGGAACCCCCTCGACTACCAGCCTGACACACATCCCAACAGCCTGGGTCTGTTTCATGTGTCCACGTTCATCAAGTCGAAATTGGAGCAGGGGAGGGAGGTTCCAGTTTGGGATTTATTCAGCAGACTTTCAAACTCCTTTCTCTTAAGAGAACAGCCCCTGTCTGCTTTCATCTGCCTCTTCCAGTCTCAGCCCCACCTCTAGCTGACAGTAACCCTGGGGTGCATAGTCCACTCTTACGTTGGCATAAAGAACTACCTGAGACTGAATAATTTATGAAGGAAAGATGTTTAATTCACTCACAGTTCCATAGGCTGTACAGGAGGCATGGCTGGGAGGTCTCTGGAAATGTATAGTCATGGTGGAAAGTGAAGCGGAAACAAGCACATCTTCACATGGTGGCAGGAGAGAGGAAGAATGAAGGGAGAAGTGACACACACTTTGAAGCCATGAGATCTCGTGAGAACTCACTCACTCTCAGGAGAACAACTAGGGGGAAATCTGTCCTCATGATCCAGTCACCTCCCACCAGGCTCCTCCCTCAACACTGGGAATTACTCTTCAACGTGAGATTTGGGTGGGGACACAGAGCCAAACTGTATCATTTCATCCCTTGCCCCTCCCAAATCTCATGTTTTTCTCACATTTTATTTTTTTATTTTTTATTTTTTTTGAGACGGAGTTTCGCGCTTGTTACCCAGGCTGGAGTGCAATGGCGCGATCTCGGCTCACTGCAACCTCCACCTCCTGGGTTCAAGCAATTCTCCTGCCTCAGCCTCCTGAGTAGCTGGGATTACAGGCACGCGCCACCATGCCCAGCTAATTTTTTGTATCTTTAGTAGAGACGGTGTTTCACTGTTTCACTGTTGATCAGGATGGTCTTGAGCTCTTGACCTTGTGATCCACCCTCCTCAGCCTCCCAAAGTTCTG
>CAUYOR010037719.1:0-21781 GCA_963573925.1 Callimico goeldii | reverse complement strand
ATTTCTTGCTATTTGTTCCCCCAAATGCCTCACTGGCATCCTCTTGCTCTTGCAAAGCCATTTTCAGGGATGAGCTCCTTATAGATTAAGAAAACGGTGAGCCGAGATCACGCCATTGCACACCAGCCTGGGTAACAAGAGCGAAACTCCATCTCAATAAAAAAAGAAAACGAGACAGTTTCAAACCCGACTTGCACTCCAATCTATCATCTCCTACAGAGTTTTTTAAAGCCCAAAGAGGGTTCTCCATTGTGAGAAAACTGTTTTCTAAGAGGAGATTGCAGCAAAAGGCAGCTGGTTGCACATGCCACCCTCCCACTGGGCAGGCACTGATGGCCATCGGTACCTTCTAAGACAGCAGAGTTCTAACAAAAGCCAGCGCTCAAGTCAAGCTGTGGACCGTAGGGAGCTGCCCCATGTGGCAGCAGCAGAAGCCACAGGTCCCCAGCAGCTCCGCCAATTCAGCCTGCAGGCATCTTAGGTTTGCCCTGCCCAGTCACTTCTTTTTAATCTGAAGTAACATTTTTATTTTTTTAATTCAATTTTATTTTATTTTAAGTTCCGGGATACACGTGCAGGACGTGCACGTTTGTTACACAGGTAAATGTGTGCTATGGTGGTTTGCTGCACCTATCAACCCATCACCTAGGTATTAAGCCCCACGTGCATTCACTATTTATCCTGATGCTCTCCCCTCCCCCACCTTCCCAGCAAGGCCCCAGTGTGTGTTGTTCCCCACCCTGTGTCAGGTTGAACTAACAGTTTTAAATTGGGAAATTTCACATAAAAATCCAAATTTCCAACTTCTTAAAAAAAAAAAAAAAGGCAGGCAGGCAGATCCAACCACTCGGGTTCCCATTCCTGTATGGACCAATCAGCTGGAGGTGAGTAGAGGCTGTTCCCTGGGCACGCGTCTGTTGCCCCCCAGCCAGTTCCCTCCAGCCCCCAGCTGGTTGCCTCATTTATCCGTGCCACTGCCAGGAGCACGTGAGTGTGAGCACCTGGGCTGAAGGTGCTCGATTCCTTCCACCCAGTCCCTGCACAAACATGTTGCCCTGGTTTTGTTTCTCCCCTTTGTTCCTTGCTTTCTAACACATTCCCCTCTAGCTTGGGTAACAATGTTTAGGAAAGCAGGCTCAGTAAACCTGCCTTCCCCTTAAACTACGGTCCTTGCTCTTAACTGAACAAGACACCATCATCCCTTGGCCAGGGAGGCTCCATCTTCTACTAAGGCAGAGCCTCAAGGGGCAGGATGGGTAGGGCTGGTTAGTTAGGGGATAGAGTGTTGGTTCGTATCTGCACATCCCCACAATCATGTCTCACTCAGTGTACCTGTCACCCTCAGCCCACTGTCCCCCACCCTGTCACCCAGGCTGTCTTCCCCGGTATGCCCCAAGACCGTTTCTCTCTCATTCTCTTCTCTGCCATATTCTTTGCAGACTCATATATCTGTGCCAATTTCCTAATCTTTGAAGTCAGGGAGTGATGAGGACGAGCTGGCTGACTCAGAGGTACCCATCCTCAGCTCCCATCCACACAACTGAACCCTGGAGCCCACCCCCATCCCCGTCTCCCTCCAAAAAAGCACAAGACATCAGCTGTTCTCTCCCTCTTTTGCTTCTCATCAACACAATCATTAGACTTCACCTAAGCTCACAGTCACTTAGCCTGTGAATGACTTCCCAGGATTATGTCTTCCCCAGCTTCACAAAAACATCTTTATCTGACTTTCAAATGCAAACAGGCATGTCTCACACACATTGGATTTTCTCCCCATCACCTTGCCAAGAGCTCTGCCTCTGTTAGACCCTCCACCAACACCTCTGGACTCGGGCTCAGTGACTGAAGTCGGTCATCAGGACCCTACAGAAAGACCCTAGAGGCTTAGTAGAAAGTAGCTTTAGTCCCTGTAGGAACTCTTGGAAGTTACTGAACTGGAGGAAAGTAATAAATTGAAATTAAAACAGTAAAATAGTAGTGAACATGACAGCTAACAGAAACTGACTGCTTTGCCTTTGCTGAGGGTTTCACAGACACGACTTCCTTTCAACCTTAAAACACCCCCATGTGTGAGAATTTCTAATAGCTACTTTTCAGTGAAAGAAGCTAAGGCATACAGCAGGTTGTGATGTGACTTGCAAAGTCACACATGCACCATGGAAATGGTTTTGTCCCACAAGAGTCTGATACTCATTACTGAGTTATGCTATTCCTGGGTGATTCGCTAAGGGGAGATTTGCTGCGGGACATTTTTGGATCAAGATGAAACACTGAAAAGTCTCATGACTGCCAGTGATAGCAGAGGGTGGAGGAAGAGCTGCTGAGGGGAAGCCAGGCGTGGCTAAAATAGAAAGGCACATCTGAAGTGGTTCAAATAGTCTCAGGATTGATGGCATCTACCCCTAGGTACCAAAGCCAGGGACTATCTCCGTGGATGTATGCCCCAGGGAACACAGTTTTCAGAACCTTATAGAAGAAAGCTCTGTGGGTTGGGAGGCACTGCCTCTGAGCGCCTCTCCGGCCCCACACTGGCCCCAGCCATCTGCATCTCCTGCCTGGGCCACTGCAGGAGCCTCTGGTCTGCTGGCCTCGCATTCACTCTTACCTGGCTAGAAGCGGTCTCCCCTGAATGTGCAGAATGACCATTTGTAAAGGTTCACGATGGCCGGGTGCAGTGGCTCACGCTTGTAATCTCAGCACTTTGGGAGGTGGGGGTGGGCGGATCAGGAGGTCACGAGTTTGAGACCAGCCTGGCCAACATGGTGAAACTCCATCTCTACTAAAAATACAAAAAATTAGCCCAGTGTGGTGGCAGGCACCTGTAATCCCCGCTACTCGGGAGGCTGAGGCAGGAGAATCCTGCTTGAACCCAGGAGGCAGAGGTTGCAGTGAGCGGAGATCGTGCCATTGTACTCCAGCCTGGGTGACAGGGCAATACTCCGTCTCGAAAAAGAAATAAAAAAGAAAGAAAAGGTTCATGAGACTACACACTGCTGCTAAACATTCCCCCAGGGCTCCCGATTACCCTGAGAATGAACTTGAGACTCCTTACAAGATCCTATGTGACCCAGTCCTGTGATCTTGCCTCCATCATGCTCCCCCCGCCCTTTCTGGTCCAGCCCCATTGGGCTCCTTGCGTCCCAAGCACATGCCTCTTCCCAGGCCTTTGCAATTACAGCTCATTCTGCCTGGAATGCTCTTCTTCCAGACATCTTACACACAGATTCCTCACCATTCGGGGTCAACCAGAAAAAGACATCACCTTAGAGAGGAAGGGCCATCCAGCCTGAATGAGAAATCCTACTCTTGTGGATTGAAGCATCCCTCCCAACTCCACAAAAAAATATATTCAAGTCCCAACTCTAGATCCTGTGAATAGGACCTTCTGGCAATAGTGTCTGAGATGTGATCAAGTTCAGATGAGGTCCTACCAGACCTAACAGGGCCCAGGCCAATGACGGCTGCCCCCTCACCAGAGGAATCAACACACATGCACTCGGGAAGAAGGTCACGTGAAGACAGATGCAGAGATGGGAGTGACACAGCCACAGGCCGAGGAGGGCCAAGGGTCTCCAGGAGCCACTGGAAGCTGGGAGAGACAAGGAAGGGTTTCCTCCTAGAGCCTTGAAAGACAGCATGGCCCTGCGACACCTCGATTCAAACTTCTGGCCTCCAGAACTATGAGAGGATAAATGCGTGTTGTTTTAAGTCATTCAATTTGTGGTCGTTTGTTACAACAGCGACTAGAAACTAATCCACCCACCCACCAGACACACACACACACCCCAAGTCATTCTCAACTCCACTGTCCTTTTAACAATGACAGTGGCCTTTTGAGTTCCTTTGGTCCCTGGTCCTTCACAGCATCTGAAGTCATCCTGGCTCTTTCCTGGCACGCCTCATGAGGGCATGACCTGCATCTGCCTTGTTCACCGCTGAATCCACAGCATCTTGGAAAGTACCCAGCCCACAGTAGATCCCTAAAAATTTTGATGAAAACACATTAAATGGTCAAGGGGGCATCTAAGGGGAGATGGAAATTGGGCTGGGCCTTCAGGAAAGATGTGAAGGAAAGGAGAGGCAACCCAGACAGGAAGCCTCGTACAGGCACAGGCAAAGAGAGGGACCAGGAGTGCGCAGCAAGGCTGCGTGGAAAGCAGCGGTTTTGCTGGAGGTGGGAGCCCTGGAGTGTCAGGAGAAAGAAACACCCAGCTGGTTTCAGCCACCCAGAGAAGCTCTGAGGAAAGGACCCCGGGATAGGTTCATTATGATAGATAGCCAGAGCAAGGAGGGGACGGGGGCTGCTAGGAGTCATTGAATGGTGCTGAAAGTCAACTGGGAAGGGAGGAGATTCCCCTCACTCCAGACTTTGCGGCAGGCTGGTTCCTTTAGGGGGCTGGGGCCTTCCTCTCCAGCTCATCTTAGCTGAGTGGTCCTGCTGCTTTTGGCATCAGCCGGGCCCATGGCTGCCCCATAAAATGCCTTGACCACTCCCTGTCTTCTCTAAAAGGAGGATCATATTGTATACCAACCTCTCAGGGATTTTTGGGTGTGTGTGAGACTCCAATGAGATAACATGTGTAAAGTGGCTGGCCTTAGGGTATACATCCAATAGGAAAAAGATGATCACCCTCTTGTGATGATTATTCAGCATTTTAGTCAGGGAGCAACATGGGGGTGTGAGTTTCAATCCCAGCTCTGCCACCTGTTAGGGTGTGACCCTGGTGAGTGACTTTATCTCCCTGTGCAAAATGGGTACCATTAACTGCAGGATTTGAGGGAGGATGCTTAGGGTGGCCCATGAAAGCCCTTGGAATGGTGCCTGGCACTCAATGAGTGGTGGCTGCTGTCATTGTCATTGTCATTTGCGGTTTGTTGCTGTTATTGGGGGCTTATTTATTCCAGACAACAACAGGAACGTGAGTGCCTGCTGGATGGGCCAGGAGAAATCCCACTGAGGTCACCAGCTCCGGTTGGGAAAATGTGGAAGTCAAAAGGTCACTGTCATTTTTAAAAGGAAGCAGAAGAGAGTGAGACACAGTGAGAGTGCGGTGCCTCCGTTTGTCCGAATTCTGGGTCTTAACAAGCCACAGACCTACCGTGCTGCAGACGTTCATAACTCATCCACTAACCCATCCCTTTAACCAAGGGAATCACTGAGCTCCTACCAAGTGCCAGGCACTCTCCTAGCACTGAGGATACAGTGCTGACCAAGAGAGGTGTGGTTTCTGGTTCCTGGAGTTCAAATCTGTTGGAGGACATGGACAAATGAGTCAGACCATCAGTGTGATTAGTACCAGGATGCAGGCAGCACAGGGCAGAGGCCAGCAGAGCCAAGAGGGGGCCTCCCATCCAGGCTGCATGGTCAGAGATTCTCAAATTCCTCTTCTAGCAAAGAAACAAAAACAGGAACCTGGCCAAGCACAGTGGCTAATGCCTGGAAACACAGCACTTTGGGAGGCCAAGGTGGGAGTATTATTTGACCCCAAGAATTGAAGACCAGCCTAGGCAACATAGCAAGACCCCATCTCTACAAACAATTGAAAAAATTAGCCAGGTATGGTGGTGCACACCTCTAGTCCCAGCTACCCCGGAGGCTGAGGTGGGAGGATTGCTTGAGCCCGGGAGGTTAAGGCTGCAGTGAACCATGATCACACCACTACACTCCATCCTGGGAGACAGAGTGAGACCCTGTCTTAAAAATTAAAAAAAAAAAAATAGGGGTGGGGAGGGATGGGAGGGTGGGGAGGGATAACATGGGGAGAAATGACAAATATAGTATGCACCTAAAGTAAAATAAATAAATTTTTAAAAATAAATAAAAATTAAAAAATAGAGACTCGACTGGCTTCTTCCCATCAGGAAAACTAAATAATCAGTCATTTACATATTAAGTGTGAGCTACGCAATGAGAAAATGCAAAAGAAAGTATTTAGTAACTGGATTTAGGCATCGATTTTTTTGAGGGGGAATAACTGTTGAAATATAGTAATGAGAAATATAGAATGAATTATAGAAATAACAATAGTAATGAGAGCAATTATTTTTTGAATGGATACTTTGAGGATTATATTGTTTATTAAAAGATTGAGAACTTCCATAGATTATTTGCTGTTTCCCTGCTTCCTACCGCCCTCCAAAGACTTCCACTGCCTGGGACCCTCCCCACAATTCAGCAAATAAATAGTTAAAGCCTGGCTCAGCAGAGAAGTATCTAGGGACCCTGCTCCTATAGTTCTGATTGGTTTATACCTGGTTGCTACATTTATTAAATATTATTCTGGGTAATATTAATATCACTCTTTCCTAACATGGAGAAACTGAGGCACAAGTAAAGTAACTCACACAAGTGGCCGAGTCAAGATTTGAACCTCTGAATCAGAGCTCAAGCTGTTAACCTCTTGGAAGTAGCAATGTCACCTGGACCCCAGTGGAGACTCACAGAAATAGGAGACCCGGTACCTGTCCTCAGGGGGCTTGTAATCAAGCCAGGGAAAGTTCTTAATGAAGCTGGTCATTGGAGTGTCTGGTGAACGTGTGATTCTCTCTGGAGTCTAAGAGAGGCTTGCAAACTGGAGGGACTTCCTGGACAAAGGGTAGCAAGGGAAGGACTAGCCAGGAAGAGGGGTCCCTGGGAGGGGCTCTCAGTATAGAAAGCAGCATCAGCTTTGGAGCTGCCACACTGGCTGGCTGGGGACTTTATTCTCTACTAAGAGTAGAAGTCTTGTGCTTTCATTTCCCTGAGGGAAGCAAAGCAAGAAGCCTTTAGTCCCAGCTACCCAGGAGGCTGAGGTGGGAGGATTGCTTGAGCCCGGATTGCTTGAGTTTGCTTCGCTAACTCACAAATCAGCTGCTGCCTCAGTTTCCCTATCTGTAGCAATGAGGCTTATATCCTCCACATCCTCCCATATGTCTCTTTCCCTCCCAGCATATGTCAGGGAACAACATGGTATTGGGGAAAGATCCCAGAACCAGGATCTGGTCCCGCGTCAGTCACCTCATCTGTCAAATGGCATAAAAATTTATGATGATGTTAGTGAGTTTCAGAGACAGCAGAGCATATGGTCAAGAGCCTGGGTTCAAAGAAAAGCTCCACTACTTTCTTCCCAGCTAACACTTGGCCCATTGCCACACATCTCTGTGCCCCACTCCTCCTCCAGGAAGGACACCATGATTGCAGTACTTATCATCTACAGTGCTATGACAATTAAGAGACTTAATGCTTGCAGAGCACCTAGCCCCTTGTCCTACTCCAGCCAATGCTCAGTTTATGTTTGCTGCCACCATCCAGGACAGCAACTGAGCACTCACTGTGTGCCAAGCACCAGGCACTGTGCTCCTTATCTGCTGTGTGACCTTGGGCAAAGCTGGGTCTCACTCTCCTCAACTGTCAGACAATAATGCCATTCGGTGCGTGCTGACTGCATGTGAGGCGCAGAGCTAAGCATTTCGCATTCATCATTTCATACGATGCTCTCGACAATTCTATGAAGTTGATACTATCATTATTCCTTTTTTGCAAATGAGAAAATTGAGGCTTCGCAAGCCATGATCTTAACCCTATCTGTGTCATTGTAAAGTTCCAGTCGGTTTAAAAGTATAAAGTACTGCATCTCTTCAGAGAACGTCTACCGTCAAATCCAGTTTCTCCCCAGCATCAGTTACTGTTTTGCTTCTTTCCTGTAACAGTTTTTGTAGCTACTATTTATGGAGCATTGACTATGAGCGAGACACCATTTTTGGCACCTTATCTGCTTTATTTACCTCCTTGAATCTCATAACAACCCTGTAAGAGAGGCATAATTATCGGCTCCATTTTACAGATAAATGTGGCACAGAGAAGTTAAGTCAGTTGCCCAAGATCACACAGTTGTGATGTGGCCAAGCAGAAATTCTAATGCAGGCAGAAGGCAGGGAGGCTGGGTTTGGGAGTGAACAAAGCTTACCCCAGGTTTGTTTATTCCTGAAACAGTTTCCATCATCTCACTTCAGATAAAACTGAACACAGCTCTTTCAGATCAGTTTTTCACAGGGCCAGTGCTAAAGTTCGGTATTTTTTAACATGCAAATATTTCTCTTCTCTAATGACTCCACCCATCTGCAGGCACACTGGAATCTGTGTCTGAGTCTAAGGGGGCATCAGGCTTCTCCTCAAGAGAAGCATTTGGATCAGCCTGTGTCAAGCCAGCTGTCTCTGATGCCTGGAATTGCATTCTATGTGCCCAGTGCGTTGCCTTGACAGACCAAGCGTGAGTCGCCTGGAACAATCTGGTGCCCTTGTCTCCCACATGTACACACACACACACACACACACACACACATACACACACACTGGCGTGCACATACCCATAATCCCTGCACACATGGGCATGGGATGGGGAGGGTAGCTATTGAACATGAACTCACAAAATACACAGACTTTGAAACCTCATCAGAACTAGTTCACACACCTGGGGCACAGAGTTATCAGCCTCAATAAAATTCAAGGCTAGTGTCAGATCACACAGTAAAACAGAAGCCCCATTTCTCATCCAAGTTCTTTCTCACTCTCTTTCCAAATAGAGCTAAATTTGGCATTAGGCTGACCTCCAACCCCACCATCAGAACATCAAACACCCGGTTTCAGTATTTATGACAGTAAAAACCCTTCCTCACCCTTAATATGTCTGTCGTCTGTCTGAGCGCATCGCTTTTACAGATGATGTGATATTAGTAAATTTTTTCTTTTTTTTTGGCCATTATGTCATAGACTTGACAGGGTACAGGATAAACCTGTCCCCGTTAAAACGTTCAAAGTGCTGGCCGGGTCTTGCTTTCAAAAACGCAGCTCAGCTAAAAATATGTATCATTGAGGTCTGCCGTGGCAAAGCACACGATTTACCTAACCCAAGGCATTTGGCTTCTATCTAGCTTTAAAAAAAAAAAAAGCCTCTCTTATTTACTGAAATTGTCATTTCTTCCCCCACTCCCCAGAACCGTAATCAGCCACGCAGAGCACAAAACCTACATTCAACTCTGATTTTATGAGACGAGGCTAACTCCTCCTCCGCAAATTTATTTCACTTCACTCTCGAAGCCCTTCCCACTTGGCAGCCGGCCCCACAGCCCCCAACGCCGTGCTCCCCTCTGAAAAACACAACGCTTTGCTCGTTTCCACTTTTAAAGACCGATTCATTATTGTGCAGTCAAAGCCCCTCCGCAATTCCGACCAGTTAACTCCCTCTCCTAAGATCTGAGTGGCGGGACACTAGGGCTAAATCCAAGAGGAGGGGGAAAGAAGCAGAAACAGGGAAAGTAGAGTGTAATCAGATCCCCAAACAAACTGATGGTACATTGCACTTTAAAGGGGTAGCTGGAGGACTTTATCCAGGAGGCACATCCAAAAAGGGGAAGAAAATGGTTTAAATGTCCCAGAGCCTCTGCTGCTGCTGTAACTGTTAGAAAGCAAAGTCTTCCATACTATACTTACTATGTAGTAAAATGCCAAGCCTGTTCTCTTAAAAGAAAAAAAAGTAATAATAATAATACTGCAGCGTTATGGCATTTGCTGTCAAAAGCCGAGTGCTGAAACGGTTAAACAGCCAGCGGTTAGTAGCGAGAATCCCTCCCGGTGTCCCGTGGAGGGGAAAATCCTCCCGACAGACTGGCCCAGGGAATCCCGGCTCGAGACGCTTCCCTGCCCCCGCGCAAAGTTGTCCAACGTCGCCTTCCCAAAGGTCCCTTCCCTGGCCGGGGCGCGGGCGCCCCTCCGCGGACCACACTACCTGTGCGCCCAGAGTGAGCAGGGTCCCGGGCCTCCCGCACCGACCTCTGCCCGGAGCCGAAAGTGCTGCCCGGGACGGACTGGAGCAGCAGGAAAGGGCCGGGAGGAGCGAGCGGAAAAGGCTGGAAGGGATCGAGAGTCAGTTACCTTGGTCCACAGACCCCATGATGCGGAGGGGATGGCAGTGCCCCAGTCTGAACGCAGCCTCTCTCTGCATCTGGAGGGGACGGGGGCTTGGCGGGTGTTTGGAAAGGGGGGTCTGTTTGTATAGACCAGCAGCCGAGGGGGTGCCGTCTTCCGTACCGCGTGCCCGCGGGGCTGCCGTGGCCAAGGAGCCTCGGAGCGGCCCGGGAGCTGCGCGCCTCCCGGCTCCTGGCGCGGCGGAGTCGGCGCGGCTCCGCGATCGGGCTTACTCCAGAGGCAACGCGACTTCCTTCCCCGCGCTCCGTGTTTATAGGCTTTCAATGCAGTAAAATAACGGGATTCCCTCACTGTTTCCTCCTGTTTATCCAGCGCCATGGAAACCACTGGATCCCGTCCATCTCCAAAACTAAGGGCTTTCCTGCAAACTTCACACTCAGGAATCCATGACGTCGCCTCCTCCGCGGCCAGCCAGCTCCGTGGCTCCTTCGGCCGCCAGCACAAGTCCCTGATTGTTCGCGAGAAAAGTCTGGGAGAGGGAGCGAAGCGGGCGACGGCGAGAAGAAGGGGGTGGGGGCGTGCGAGTGTCCAAGTCAGCCCTGCAGGAGCTCCAGGCGGCTGTTTGCAAGGAGTGCCCCAGCCACCGTCTTCCCTGGCCCTCGGCAGCTTTTCATAAATCATGCCCGAGACTCCCAAGCCCCCCATTTGCCAAGCGGGCGCCTCTCGGAGAAAGCGGCCCAGGGTTCAAACCAACACCCCAGGTTGTCCAAGCCCCTGGACGTTCGCCCAGGGGGCCCTTCCCAGTCCCTCACTGCCTCTGCCTGCCCAGATTTTTGTGTGTTCAGGGATGGTGGGGAGGAGGAAGAGGAGAAGGAGGAGGAAGGAAAAGAAATAAATAACGGTGCCTTGTGTCAACTCTCCAACTTTGAGAATTTTTTTTTCAAAGAGCTTATTTTTAGATTCATTTAGAAAATCCAAGGTTTCCAGTGATGCTCAGAGGCTCCAGAAATAATGAAATGGCCAAAGAGAGGCTGAAACCAGGCAACCCATGTGTTTACACATGCTCTGAATAAACAGGAAAATAAAGAGAAGGGATATCATGAACTTTGCATGGTGTCCAGGAGAAAGTCCGTGCGATGCCACGCATGGTTCACAGCAGTAGGCCACGGAACCCCCAGAAGGTCCATGGGGAAGGGGAGGAGGGGGAGAGGGAGAGGCGCAGCACTCAGGATGCCTTTTCTGGACTTGAACTAGGTCTGCCTCTTCACCTGCCTGCAGGGTGGGAAATTCTGAGCCCAAAGATAAAGTTGGCTTTGAAAATGGACTTCAGATACTGTTGTGAGCTCTGATAAAATTGTGGGTAGCAACCAAGGCTGGTGACTCATCACATACACACCCCCCCTGCACGCTCTCACGGAGAGACTTGAACTTAAAGAGGCATTGAGAGGCAGCTGGCTCCATCCGTGGGACCACTCTGTTTTCCAGCACTGGCCCACAATAGCCTCACTGGGCAGCTTTCAGACATAACCACTTCTGCTGGAGATAGATGCTGGCCCACAGAGACCAACTGGAACTGGGCCTGAGAAAGCCCCACCCCCAACCCGGCCCAGGGCACTCTCTTCAAGCCTGCCTCAACCACGGTGGCCTCCAGCAGGGAAACCTGAGTAATGCTGTTCCCCAAAGAGCAGCCATTATCTGTCCACCTACTGTGTGCCAAGGAATTCCAAGCAAGGAAGTCTCATTGACTCTCCAGTAAGTCAAAAATCACGCAGCCACCAAATTTCTTGCAACCACTCTGCAAAGAGGGGATCCCCTCCCCCACTTTCCAAAAGGGAAACTGAGGCATACAGCAGGCAGGTGGCTTGCCTGACGATTTACTTGGCAAATTCCGGAGTGCAGCCTTTAAGGATGTACAGGCAGTTCTCTTTAGTGGAGCCTATTGAGGAAGACTCATCCCCTGAGGCCTCTTTGGCCAACCATCTGAAGCAGGAATGGGGTGATCAACCGTCCTGCTTTGCCTGGGATTGAGGGGGCTCTGAGAATGTAAGACTTCCAGTTTTAAAGCTGAGAAGGTTCCAGGCAACTTGGGATAGGTTGGTCATCCCAGGCATTAATGAAACTCAACTTCCTTTTGCCACTATCCAGACACCAAAGAGGCCTGCTAACCATTATCTTCCAAAGAAGATGCTACACTTAGTAACACTGAACAGCACACCTCACTCAGTCCTTACCAGGTGCCAGGCCCTGAGCTACACTCCTCTGTAAATTCCCACTCACAACCCCACTGCAAAGTAAGAGACTAAAGCTGAAAGGGGTTAGCCCTGTGCCATCCAATATGGCAGCCATGAGCCGCAGGTGGTTATTAAAATGTTAAATAATTAACAATTAAATCTAAGTGTCAGTTCTTCAGTTGCACAAACCATATGTCAACTGCTCAAAAGCCCACACATGGCCAGTGGCTACCAAATTGGCCAGCACAGAAGAGACTATTTCTATCACCATAGAACGTTCTCTTGGGCAGCAGGTGGGTCAGACAACCTGAGAGGCCACTTAAAGCTTGGGCCCTACAGTCAGGTGCTCGGCTTTGCCATGTCACCAATTACCCCACTCTGTAAAATGGGGACACCAGGAATCCCCTCCTTAAAGACTTGTAAGGATTCAATGAGTTTATTTCATTGAAGTGCTAAGAACAGTAAAGCACATAACAAATCCTCAAAATATGAAAGAAAGGAAGGGAGGGAGGGAAGGAAAGAAAGAGAAAGAAGGAAGAAAGAGAAAGAAAGAAAAACTTCCCAGTCAAGGAATGGGTAGTGGTTAAGCCAGGAGTAAGATTGTTGACCTGCGTCTTCATGCCCTTCCTCTCCAGGCCTTCCTGTAGCTGCCATCTCCAGATCATCAGACAAGCTCGGCCAGGTGTGCTTCCTTTCACCCTCCCATTGAGCTTGATGCTGTGAGCCCCACTGACAGATGAGCAAACTGAGGCTCTACAAATTGATGTGCACAGAGCCAGTAAATGGCCGGCCCAGAGTTGAACCCAGCTCTGTTTGGCAACAGAGCCCGTGTTCTTGGCACCATATCCCCTGCCTCCCAGAATCCTCCTTTGGAGCCAGGGTCTTGGAGGCCAGAAGCAAGAAAGGAAACAAGCCTGCTGGGCCCTCCTCTGGCGGACTCATTATCGGGGATAAATTTAGACTCAGTCCCACCCAAACGCAGGCCTCGGAGGCGATGCCCCAACTCCACAGGTGTCCAGCGCTGCTGAGCGGGGGATGTCTCTTGGAACACGAGAGAATCAGCATTAGCCACATTTTTATAGAGCCCACTCTTTGTCACAGTTAAGCGTTTTTCCCTTTCAAAGCTCATTAATACTACAAGGGCTGGAGCCGGGCAGTTGCAGCTGAGTCACCTAATTTGCCCTTCTGGACTGCAGCTTTCGGCTTCTTAGTTTAGCCGTTCCTCGGATCCCTCAGACAATTTCTTTCCTCTCCTATTGCCAGGGCAAGAAATATTTTGTCCTTTTGAACTGAACCACCCACTGTTTTTCACTTCTCTCGAGCACTCTCCCTTTTTTAAGGGATGCTCCAAGCGGGGTGGGTGGGGAGCTTCCGCCCACTAAATTATCCACGAAAACTCCCAAAAATAGAGGCTCTCAGCTGGGGTGGGAATGCACCAGCAAGTAAGGAACAAGCAAAAGAGGAACTGAATCAAAGCAAATAGAAGGCGTCCAGGTGGCCGTAGGGGGACTGGTCCAGGGAGGCTGCAGAGACAGCTGGGTTGGAGGAGACCTTGAATCACCGGGGAAGCCTTTTATTAGATTCTCTTCCCTCCGACAGCCTCATCAATCACAAACACCGATATTTCTGCTGAGACATCACTTCACTGATGCTGCCCCAAACAACCGATTCAACACCAGGGTTATTTAAAAGGCCAAGGGCAGCTTAGGTGAGGGCCCCTCTCTGCACCGCTCAAGTGTCATCTCTGTGCCAGTCGGTCCCCTTGACTGTCAACCCCTTCCTGGCTGAAATATAGGCAGCAGCTAAGAATTGGTCTAGGGCCGGGCGCAGTGGCCCATGCCTGTAATCCCAGCACTTTGGGAGGCCGAGGTGGGCAGATCACGAGGTCAAGAGATCAAGACCATCCTGGCCAACATGGTGAAACCCCGTCTCTACTAGAAATACAAAAATTAGCCTGGTGTGGTGGCACACACCTGTAATCCCAGCTACTCAGGAGGCTAAGACGGAGAATCGCCTGAACCCAGGAGGCAGAGGTTGCAGTGAGCCAAGATCACGCCACTGCACTCCAGCCTGACCATAGAGTAAGACTCCATCAAAAAAAAAAAAGATTGGTCTAGAGTGCTACATGTCTCAAACATAGAAAGTAGGACCAGCGCAGGTGTCTGAAAGGTTTATTGACCTACCTAGAATAACAATGAACATTTACGGAGCAATTGCTATATGGGAGGCATTAACTCCTTAAATCCTGCTGACAACCTTATCATGATCATTTTACAGAGGAGGAAACTGCAGCACAGAGAGGTCATAGAGTTTTCCCAAGGTTGCACAGCCAGTAAGTGACAGAGGTGGGATTGGAACCCCAGTCACCTGGCTCTCAGGTGTTTTCTCAATTGCTCCTAGAGGCTCCCCATCAAATATATGTTTGCCAGGCTTATTCGATGGGCATGGCTCAGGCTAAGCACTGGGGATGGGATGAGGACACAATTAGAAGTCATGGACCTTGTCTTCCACTTGGTTGACAAGGACACTGCCATGCCGAGCAAGCAGGAGTGATTGCCAGCAGCAACAGGAACTGCCCGTGTGTGCGGTAAATGCTGGAGGTATTCACCGAGGATGAGCAGTGCAGCCTGGTGAGCTCTGACCAGGGGAGGTTTCCTGCCCAATCTCTCTCTTTGCCTCCTGCCATCCATGTGAGACATGACTTGCTCTTCCTTGCCTTCCGCCATGATTATGAGGCTTCCAGCCATGTGGAACTGTAAGTCCAATTAATCCTCTTTCTTTTGTAAATTGCCCAGTCTCGGATGTCTTTATCAGTGGCATGAAAACAGACTAATATGGAAAGACACGAGCATCTGAGAGGCCAATGTAGCTAATGAAGCACTAAGCATAGTGCCTGGTACACAGTAGGTGCTCAGTAATGGTAGCTACAGTTACTATCATCTTGCCAGTACAAACACTCATCATGCTTTATCACCCAGCTCAACCAGATATACCCTTTTAGAAGTGCCCCGTCGTCTTAGAAAAAGTTCAATACCTCACCAAGGCTGATGTAGCCAGCCTTTAGAAGGTCCAAGTGGCACCCACCTCCGTGTTCCTGCTCCTGAGCCACATCCTCCCAAATGGGCAACACAAGGTTACGGCAGAAATGAGATGCGTGACTTCCAAGTCTAGGTCATAAAAGGCGTGTGGCGTCTGCGCTGCTGTCATGGATACCCCACCTTGGGGGAAGTCGGCTGCTGTGTTGTGAGGACACACGGGCAGCCCTTCGGAGAGGTCCATGTGGTAAGAAACTGAAGCCTCCGGCCCAGAGCCAGCGTCTCGGTCAAGCCTTCAGATGACTACAGCCACAGCCAATAGCTTGACTCAGGAAAAACCCTGAACCACCCAACTGTCTGTTCCCAAGCCACAGAACCTGTGACATGATAAACACTTGCTCATGTAAGCTACAACGTTGAAGAGGAAGCAACAGAAAATGAATGCAATGCCTCTGAGGTCCAGCCCTACCCATCTGTCTGGTCTTCCGTCCACTCCCTCTGAGCCAGACAGCTCCTGGCTTTTGTGCTTCCTTCCCTTGGCCTGGGACCCTTCGTCCCTAGATGTCTATGACTGGCTTCTTCCATCTTCTCAGCCTCAGTTTACATGCCATCCTATGACAGCATTCTTCCATGACCCTCACCTCTGAAATAGGCCCCTCTGCCCTGAAGCTCAACCCCACCCCGCAAATCTCAATCCCAACGCCCTGTAATATTTCTTTACAGCATTTATCACTTACCACAAATAAATTACATATTCATTTGTGTATTCTATGTCTCCTTTGCCTCCCAACTAAAATATCAACTCCACAAAGGCAGGAACTTTGTTTTATTCCCTGCTGTGTCCTCAGCACCTAGAGTGCTGCCTGGCATACGCTTGGACCTCAAAAATGTTTGTTGAGTGAATAACACAATATGAAATTGTCTCATCTGTTTGTTTACTTGGTTATGACTCATCTCCCCACTAGACTAGGAAAATAGGGGCATGTCTGTCTTACTCGGGACTTGGCATGGTGTTTGGAACGGGTGGTACTCAGTCAATTACCCTATCTAGCATCTGTGATGGACACAGGGACTAACTCATTTGGGTCTCACAACAGCTGAGATGAAGGCCACTATTATCCCCACTTTGCAGGAGGAGTGGGGGAAACTGAGGCACAGAGGCCCAAGGTCACCAAGTAGTAAGCAATAGAGTATGAATCTGGAGAATGGCAGCCTGGCTCCAGAGCCAGATTCCTAGGTCCTGTCTATGTTTGTTGAATGAATTAACGACAGGCACAGCCATGATGGTCTGGCCACCTGCTCAGCCCACTGGGGAGGACCATTACTCTATCACGTGGCTGAGGAGGTGAGTGAGGTGCTCAGCTGGGGTTGGCAGAGAAGAAGGAACGGGGCGGTGGCTGGCAGCTGGGGAGGCCTTCCCCGGTCTCCTAGCAATGGAAAGGTTCGCCTCATCCGGAAAGAACTCCCAGTTCCATGGTTGTGGCAGGGAGTGAGGTGTCTCCCTGGCCTGGTTCATTTCAAAATACATTGTCTTGCTTTTAATAGCCTCCCTGATCAGCTCTTGGAGGTTCTCATGACTTACTGTTCCCAAAATAATACCCAGCACCGCTTTTTCCAACTCAGAAGTGCTGAATCTTGCTACCTCCCAATCAGCCGCTAGCTGCTGCGAACTGTGGTAATCCCCGGGTCCCCCAAGACGGAATGTGACCCAACAGGGAGGTTTCTGAGGTATGTGGAGAGAGCCCTGACGTTCCCCGGGAGCTCACAGGCTGCTGACAGCAAGTTTCCGGGGACAGCCTGCCCATCCACGGGGCTCCCTCGCTGCTCCCGGCTGCTGAACTGAGATGTGAGATGTGACCGTGGCCAGTGGTGGCCCTAAGAACACCCCAGCCCTCAGAGATGGGGAAGATTTTCCTAGAAGCTGGAGAGCTGACGTGGAGTGAGAGGGAATTGGCTTTTGGCCCCAGAGGCTGCGATCAGCTTGGCTTGCCTTTCTCCCTCTTTGGGTAAAAGAAGGGGGGCAGTATCTCATTTGCAATTTTTTGAGAGTGAACCTTGAAACATCAAGCATCTCTCCTGTGAAAGGAAAGGACTGAAGAACCTATAGCTAGATTTCCTTCTTATATTTTATTTATTTATTTTTATTTTTATTTTTTTGAGATGGAGTTTCACTCTTTTTACCCAGGCTGGAGTGCAATGGCACGATCTCGGCTCACTGCAACCTCTGCCTCCTGGGTTCAGGCAATTCTCCTGCCTCAGCCTCCCGAGTAGCTGGGACTATAGGCACGCGCCACCATGCCCAGCTAATTTTTTGTATTTTTAGTAGAGACGGGGTTTCACCATGTTGATCAGGATGGTCTCCATCTCTTGACCTCGTGATCTACCTGCCTCGGCCTCCCAAAGTGCTGGGATTACAGGCTTGAGCCACTGCACCCGGTCTCCTTCTTATATTTTAAAAGTTAGATGGGCTACCTTCTTCCTTTGTGTATTAATTCAATAGACATTGTCCTGTACCCACAGTATTCTAGACACTGAGGCTGCAGCAGCAAGCAAAACAGATGCAGGTGCTGCCCTCACAGGGCTTCCAGTCTAGGGGGGAAACTGAGAGGAAACACACAAATCTAGGCAACGCAATTGAGTGATGACATGTGCCAAGAAAAACACATAAGGAGAGCAGGAAGATATGGAGGGCTGGGGAAAGGAGCCCATTTTAGTCAGGGGGGTCTGGAAGGCTTCACAGAAGAGGTGACACTGAGGAGAACTATATGGCATAAGGGAGCTGGCCATGCAGAGAGCTGGGAAAAGGCATTGCAAGCTGTGAGAACAGCACGTGCAAAGGCCCTGAGGCAGTGTCCTTTAAAATAGGAAGGCTGCCATCACTGGAAATATTCACTTTTTCATGCATTTGACAAGTTTTCCGGGTACCTGCCATGTATCCCTGAACTTGATGCTGGGGATACAGAGAAAAAACAAGACAGACATGAATGTCTTCAGGGAGATCATCATGCACTTGGGGCAAAAGAGGTCAACTGATGGTACAAAACAGAGGGCAAGCGCAAGGATGAAGAAGGCTTGGGAGCCGAGAAATACATGGGAGGGCACAAAACCTGGTCATGTTGGGGTGCTGGGGTAGGCCTTCAAGAGCAGTGACTTCTAAATATAGTCAATCCATAATCATTTAATCATAGTCGCTAAAATTTACTGAGTATTCACACTGCATTTTGTCCTTTTCCAAGTGCTTGATGTGTGTATTAGTCTGCTTTCATGCTTCTAATAAAGACGTACCCAAGACTGGGTAATTTATAAAGGAAAGAGGTTTAACTGACCTCACAGTTCCACATGGCTGGGGAGGCCTCAGGAAACTTACAATCATGGCAGAACGGGAAGCAAACATGTCCTTCTTCACATAGCAGCAGCAAGGAGAAGTGCCCAGAAAAAGGGGGGAGAAGTCCCTTATAAAAATCATCAGATCTCATGAGAACTCACCATCACAGGAACAGCATGAGGGTAACCACTTAGATGTCTCAATTACGTCCCACTGGATCCCTCCCATGATACATGGTAACTATGGGAACTACAATTCAAGATGAGATTTGGGTGGGGACATAGCCAAACCATACCAGCATGTATTAACTCATCTAATCCTCCTAGTCTTTGAAAGTTCAAATATTTCCCCTTTTCACAGATGACAGAAGAGGCCAAATGGCTTTCCCTAGGCCACATAGTAGAAGAGCTGGGAATCAAATCTTTAAAGGGGTGGGAAATATTCTCCAGCCAGGGTTCCCTTCTCCCCTTCCTGCTAAAATAGGCATTTGACGGTAGGAGCTTGAGCAGCCATCATGAACCATGAGATAGAAACTGCATTAAGGAAGACAGAGCTGATAGATAGAAGGAGTTCAGGTCCCTAATGAACAGGGAGCCTCCATACAACCCTAGATCTCCACCCACATTCCTTTTGAGAGAGAAATAAATATCTAACTTATTTAAGCCACTGCTATCTAAGAATCTTTTATACAACAGCTAAACCTGTGTCCTAACCAATATGGATTTTAAGAGCCATGAAGAACCACCAAGTATGGAGACACTGAGTGACACAATCAGAAATGTATTTTAGAAAGATGGCCAGAGCTGAAGTTAAGAGTTGGGCTCCAGGGCCAGCTGGTCTCTGTTCAGATCCCAGCTCTGTTTCTCCCTAGCTGGGTGGCCTTTGGCAAGTTTCTTAACGTCTCTGTGCCTGGGTTTCCTCGTGTACAAAATGAAAGTAATATTACCCATTGGAGAGCTGTTGTGAGGATTAAATGAGTTAGCACATGGAACGGCGCTTAAAATAGCACCTGGCACATACTAAGAACCTGAGGCTCTGTGGGTGCCAAAGGGGGAACCTGAGCCCTTTGGTCGTGACTCAGAGCAAGAAAAGCATATTGCAACCACCCACTCCCAGTTCAGTACTGATAGTCACCTGGGACCACAGCAAGGCCAGAGGATGTCTGAGGAGCTCCAAGCCTTCATTTGCACTCAGAGGAAACAGGCCATGAGGGAGAACACGTGGATGGAGCAGTGGCCCAGGAATAAAGCCAATGGGCCCTGGGGAGCTGTTCCCAGAGTGGGGCATAAGCTGGTATTAGGCCATGTTGCAGAAAGCCACCTCAGCACAGCCCAGCCCAGGAAGCCGTGCCTAGGAGCCCCACATGGAAACGGGGCAGCTGCTCTGCCAGGAGAAGCGTGCTGCACTTCCCCCCCACCCTCCATGGGCTCCCTGGAAGATAAGAAACCCAAGCTTCCTGAGGATATGCTCTGAACCCTCCCGCTGGCTCCTCTGGGCTTGTCAAAATATTTCTTTGTGAAGCCATCCCTGTTTTTCCATTAATAAAAGTATTTTTGGGCTCCCAGCAACAATAAGAGAGTGTTACAAAAGAGGTTGGGCTTTCCAAGGTAAACAGAGCTCATCCCCAACCTCAGCCGGCGGCTCTCAGCCACTGAGCAGGGGAGTGGTTGTTCTTATTCTGGAGCTCTCTGTGCTCTGAGCCCTGATTTGGCCCAGGGAGAGCAGGTTTTAGGATGACCTGCTCTATCCACAGCAGAGGGCCCTGCCAACACTCTTCAGGGTCCCCTGGGCTCGCATGTGCCAGGGCATGCTGCCTCCATCTATCCCTCCAGTTGATCAGTCAGTCAGTCAACACACATCTGCTGAGGTCCTGCTCCGGGCCCAGTGCTATACAGAAAAGATACAGTCTCTACCCTGGAGGAACTTTGCAGGGCAGCAGATATGGAAGCAGGCGAACCCACAGGCGTCATGGTAGGTATCTCCCTGGAGACAAGCTAGGGCAGAGGAGACAGAAGCACCTAGTGCAGCAGTTATCAGTATGGGCTCTGAGTTCAAACGGGAATCTACTGCTCACAGGCCATGGGACTGCAGGCAAGTGACTCAACCTTTCAGGGAACCAGTCCCCTCATCTGCGAAATGGCATACTAAGTAAGTGAATATAACATGCTTAGAATAAAACTGTACACAGTGCAGAAGTATTAGCTCCTAAATCATGGTCAGGAAATCAGTATTTGTTGAATGAATGAATGCATGCATGAATGCATGAATGAGGAAGTAGGTGGATGGATGGATGGATGAATGGATGGAGTCAATGTGTCAGTAACTGCATTAGTAATCTCTTGCTGCATAACACATCACTCTAAAACTTAGTATCTTGATGCAATCATAAAATTGTATTATTTATCGTTATTTCAATGAGTCAGAAATTCAAGAGCTGCTTAGTTGGGCTCCGGGTTCTTTTTTGTGTTGAAATCAAGATGCCAGCCAGGGTTGCAGTCATCTGAAGGTTTGACTGGGGCTGAAGAATCCACTTCCAAGGTGGTTCCCTTTTATGGATGGCAAGTTAGTGCTAGCTGTAGGCAGGAGGCCTCTGTTCCTCCCCATGTGGGCCCCTCCTCAGGACCTCTTGAATGTGCTAACAACATGGCAGCTGGCTTCTCCCAGAGTGAGTGAACGAAGAGAAAGGGAAGTAGCAGAACCAGAGGCTGTGACCAGTCATCACCGTTACCACATCCTATTCCTCAGCAGCAAGTCATGAAGTCCAGCCCACATTCAAAGGCAAAGGAATTGGGCTCTACCTTTGCCCTTTGAAAAGTGGAGTGTCAAAAAAACTTACAAGTATAGTTTAATCACGACAGTGACCTATTAAATCCCCCAAACAGATCACAAAGACCTCAAATACTAGCTTCCCCAGACCAAAGGAGTACATAGTGTAGGGATCCATTTACACAAAACTTTGGAACAGTCCAAATCAATGTGCAAGATAGTACTCAAGTCAGTAGTTGGTTGGGTGGGAGAAGGGGGGATCAGTTGCAAGAGGCAAGTTCTGTATTTTGACTGGGACGATCATCAAAACTGATTGAACTGTACCTTTAAAATATGCATTTCATTGTCAATGAACTGTAACTTATTAAAGTTGATTTTGGGCTGGGCGCGGTGGCTCAAGCCTGTAATCCCAGCACTTTGGGAGGCCGAGGCGGGTGGATCACAAGGTCAAGAGATTGAGACCATCCTGGTCAACATGGTGAAACCCCGTCTCTACTAAAAATACAAAAAATTAGCTGGG
>CAUYOR010037718.1:0-42204 GCA_963573925.1 Callimico goeldii | reverse complement strand
GGTGTGTGGTACCGCCCCTCTCTCCATCCCTCGGAAGGTGTGTGGTACCGCCCCTCTCTCCATCCCTCGGAAGGTGTGTGGTACCGCCCCTCTCTCCATCCCTTGGAAGGTGTGTGGTACCGCCCCTCTCTCCATCCCTTGCTCCTGCTCTCACCACCTGATGTGCCTACTCCCCCTTTCCCCCTTTGTCTTCTGCCATGATTAGAAGCCTCCTGAGGCCTCCCCAGAAGCCAAGCACATACCAGCGCCATGCTTGTGTGGCTTGTAGAACCAAGAGTCAATGAAACCTCTTTTCTTTATAAGTCACCCAGCCTCAGGTATTTCTTTATAGAGATGCAAAAATTGCCTAACACAATGAGGAAAGAATATCAGAGAGGGTTAGACTTCCCAAAGCCACACGATTACAGTCACAGTGCGAGGGCTGGGACTGGAAGGTCACTCTGCAAACTCTCAGCTCCAGACAGGACACTGTGCCAGGGTCCAAGGATATGAGGGTCCCAGGTCCAAGGAGGTAACTCTGGAAAAAGGCTCCCAAGTCACAATTCCCAACACCATCTCCTCCTCCGGGGCATTCACACAATGTGCTTAGCATCCTCAAGGCTGTGAGAAGCCCTGAAGTTAAACATGAGCTACCAATGAAAACAATACGTCTAGATCTACTTAACTCACTATTTCCCAAACTTATTTGCTCTTGGAATCCTCTTTTCAAATTATATCTTTTAACATTCCTAGGAAGAATTAGGAAATCCCGCTCTAGAACTCACAGGAATGCTTCCTCCAGCTGCGTTCTTGGTTTTGAATGGTTTGTGTCTAGAGAAGATGGGTGGGCACTGTTTTAACCACACACCTAAAGCCATCCATCCCTTCTCGGTCTCCACTGCTCTTTCCAGATAGTCCAGTATCTTTCATAGTGAATGCCATTTATTTGCTCATGTTTTTCTCTCTATCAAGGTAAAGGACATATTTTATTCATCTCTGCATTCATAGTACCTAGCTCTATTACCTGGCACAGAACAGGAACCCAGGGAATATTTGCTGAATTGAACTAAAAAACTCTACAGTGGTGGAACAGAGCTAAGCCAGTTAACATGTGCTCAAAGCTTCAACCCAGGGCTCCTTGGCACAGTGTTCTCATCACAGGAGGCCAACCGTCCAATGTGACAGCTGATCACTGTCCATCTGCGCTGCCACTTGGAGACCTTCAGTGGGGGGGAGAGCCTGCCTTAACAAGCCACATAGCCCTGGGTCCTAGACAGTTTCTCAGCCTGCACAGCCCCTGACTGCTCCCTGGCCTGACTGCACAGGGCAGCAGATTTTGTTTCTAAGTATCTTCCCCTTCTACCTCCAGACTGGCTGCTCTGGTGAAAGAAAGCCTCGGAGGTCAGAGAAATCTCCCAGGAGGCCACGCTATCCGGAGGCAAAGAGCACCCCTTGGGGACATGCAGTTTATTGGTGTTTATGTGTTTTTCCCTGGACGGCAGGTATTTGGGGGACTTGGGTGAGTTGGGGGTTATTGATAAATGCCTGTCCCAGAGTTTAGGTATTTGAATTGTCAAAAGGCCTTTTCAGTTTTTGACCAGCCTGCATGCATGACCTTGTTTCAAAAGAAAAGAAAAAGAACAGGTACGGTGGCTCATGCCTGTAATCCCAGCACTTTGGGAGGCCAAGGTGGGCACATCACCTGAGGTCAAGAGTTCAAGATCAGCCTGGCCAACATAGTGAAACCCCATCTCTACTAAAAGTACAAAAATTAGCTGGGCTTTGGTGGCACAAGCCTGTAACCCCAGCTACTTGGAGGCTGAGGCAGGAGAATTGCTTGAATCTGGGAGGCAGAGGTTGCACTGAGTGGAGATCATACCATCGCACTCCAGCCTGGGCAAAAAGAGCTAAACTCCATTTCAAAAAAAAAAAAAAGAAAGACAGAAACGAAAAGAAGACAAGAAAGGCCTTTTTCACAAGGTCTCCCAATACAATTTTTAAAGTATTTTAAAAAATCATCACCTTGCAAATATTTAGCATTACCTGCCCTGTCCCCATATTTAAAGTGGTTCTTGCTATAGTTTCCAAAGTTGCACAAACCTCTTTCCTGTTCTCACTTGATTTAGCTCAGTGGAACAAGCAGACCCTTTTCGGTATTGCCTACAAAGACAGAGTCAACGCTTGGCTGCCTGCCTTGTGAGACCTGTGTGTACCATGACCACAGCACAAGAACTCTGCCAACAGACCCCAGGAAGTAGGCAGGGGATTACTCCCGTCCAGCCCCGTGGTGCCTCCCCTGCCTGTCTCTGTCCTCCCAAGTGCCCAAGTGTTACTTTTCCCCCTTGCGGTTGTGTCCTCGTAATAGGTGCTTCATTTTCTTATAAGATTTCTAAGAAACTGCGGCACATGAAAAATGAATGCAATAAAATGAGAACTAGGTTGGCTGGGCTGTGTCTATGCCACCAAACAGAAAAAAAGATGGCTTGGGTGAAGGCTGAATGACCAGAGTAGAACGTATCCCCTAAAATCTGCCCAGGGTCTGTCTGGCTTTTGGGATTTCCACTGCTTACAGTCTCTACTGACAAGTCCATTCTTTTACAAGTCAGAAACAGGAGAACAGCAGAGATGATACCCTCATTTGTCAGAGGAGTAAGCTGGGGCCTAGAGAGAGTAAGTCATTGGCTGCAGGCCTTCTGCCTGGCTCCTGACAGCACCAGTACTTGAACTGCAGTGCAGGGTCTGCTCAGACATATTTCTTTCTAATACACTGTGCCATACCTAGTGCTACCAATCGATTTGATTATTCAGATGGTCAACACGGCTGCGAGGAAAGTGTTCATGCTGGAAGTCAGATGTTTCCATTACTGCTTTGACAATATGGCTGAAACGACTTCATTCACTTCCTTTCACTGCAGGAAGCCCACAGGCCTATCACTGCTTCAGATTTGGGGGATTTGGGCCATCAAGCACTTTAATTAGTCTGTCTGGAAAAATGTAACTGATCAAATTAAATATTAATCACATATAAACTGTAGATTTAAATCAGTAGGGGAATCATTAGGCAGGAAGGGCCATTTTTAAATGCAGACCTTTTTTACGAAAATTTTCAAAGGCCTCTCCTCCTGCTCTCTGTCCCCCGCCAAGTAAATTGAGTTCAAAGCAACAACAAAGCTTCTATTTTCCAAGCACAACAACGACGTCTACCCAGAAGTTTCTTTTGCTGAAATATTGAATGGAAAATTGAGTTCCTTAAATCTTTCTAAATCTTTGCCTCTGATTGGGTTCATTAATAAACATGCTGATTTTGTTACAGGGAGAGACATATGGTATAATCCACTAACAGGAAGAAGTATTTTGCATTTTATTGTAGAAAACAAACATGCAAACAGGTTCTCACAGATGGTTTTCTTAGCTTCTGGGAGGGAAAAAAGCTTAATAATGCTTGAAACTAGTTTTTCTCTTTAACAACAAAAAAATCCTCTAGTGGAACTGCTTATAAATTAGATTAAGTTCCACTCCAAGGTTTTAACAATTTAGAATTCACTTTTTCTCTTGTTTAAACACATCGCACACACATACACACACATACACACACACAAACACACACTCTTTCCCCTACCCTCTCCCCTCTCTTCTCCTCTTCTCTTCAAAATACAACATTAACTTGCTTAGAGAGGCAGAGATAATTCAGCAGTGCTTCACTTACCAATGATCATAAAGGAGTAAGGGTTTCTCACAAATACATTTTCCAGATAATTGAAGCTCACCCTTCAAGGTTATCAAAATTGCTAGTTACGGTGGTTTTCTCTTTAAGTAGGCTTTATTTTTAAGAACAGTTTTAGACTTCCAGAGAAACTAAGAAGACAGCACAGAGCATTCCCACATGCTTCATATCCGTGTCCTCTGTTACTAAATCTTACATTAGTACGTCATGTGTGTTAAAGGTAATGAACCAATTAACATAGTATTATTAACCTTAGTCCACACTTCCTTTAGATTTCCTTAGTTTGTACTTAGTATCTTTTCTCTGTCCCAGGACCCCACCCAGGACGGCCCATTACATTTAGTTGTCATGTTTCCTAGGGTTCTTTTGATAGTTTCTTCAAATTTCCTTGTTTTTGATGACCTTGACATTTTTTAAGGAATACTGAGCTATTCTCTAGTAATGTTCTACTACTGAAATTTGCATAATGTTTTTCACATGATTAGAACTGGGTTTAGAGGTTTCTGGGAGGAAGACTACAGAGATGAAGTGCCACTGTTGTCACCTGGTGTCAATGGTCTGTTCTACCAATGTGATGTGTCACTGTTGATGTTGACCTTGAACACTAGGTTGAAGCAGTGCTTGTCACGTTTCTCCACTGTCAAGGGACTCCCCTCCCCCTTCCCTACGACTCTTTGGGAAGGAATCAGTACCTGGAAACCACATCGAGGGAGTGGGGAGGTATGCGCCCCTCTTGAGGGTGAGGTATGTGAGTATATTACTTGGAATTCTTCTGTGTGGGAGGTTTGTTCCTTCCCCTCCATTTATTTATTTCTATCAGTATGGAGTCATGGATATTTATTCTATACTTTGGGCTGTAATTCGATTCTTCCTTACTGTTTTGCTCTAATCATCCAGAATTGACCATTAGCTCTTTCAGTTGGCTTCTGTGTTTCTTTGAAATGCCCCTATCAGTGTGGGTTTTGTTTCTTGTCTTAGGATTTTCTTACTTTCTGGGACCATACCATACTCCAGTCTCATCTTATATATTCCTGCCTGAGTCCTAGAATCAGCCATTTCTCTCAGGAGTCCCGGTTCTTTTTAGTGGTTATAGGAACCAAGATCTTGGTGAAGGTATGCTTGTTGACACTGGGGTGTCCGTTTCTTTTAGGCCATCTCAGTTGACAGCGCACAGAAATATATATGTGTACCAACCCTTTCATGTGCACAGATCTGTAAAGATTTCCATGTGTGACTATTTGTATCTATGTTAAGCTATACATGAGCTCATACTGACATTTCTAACTCTAACCTATTACCACATGGATCGGTCCAGCCTCCTTCCCAGGTTTTCTGTAAATTCCCACTCTAATAGCAGGAAGTATGGCTAGATAGTGGGTTTCATTTTGTTACTGCATACTTTTTAAAAAAGATTCCGTGATGAGGATCCTTCTTAGAAGCTCTAGGAGCTAACGTGTTCTTTCTCCAGCAAATGGGACTTAACTTCTTTGAGGAAATAGGGTTAACACTGAAAAAGCACTGTTTAATTTATTTTTTTACGACCCCCAACTCTTCAAAGCTTAGTTATTAGTCTTCAACTCATAAACCAGAATCAAAATGCAAAGAGATACTGAACGACTAGAACAATGGGTCAGCACTAACAAGCTGGAATTTCATAGGAATAATTATAAAGCATTGCACTTGAACCAGATTCATCAGCCACAAAAGAAACAGACAGGGTCACTGGGGTCTTGGCTTGCCCAGCATATGTCCTCAGAGCTTATCAGGTCTGGAGAATTGCCTTCCACTGGCCTACAAGTGGTGCTTCTAAATTCCTGAGCACAAGATTTGTTCCTGTGGGTGTCCAGGAAATATAAACGGGAGTTTAAATGCATCTCCAATGTGCCCCTCACTATCAGCTACTGCCCTTTCACTTTTTGGGATCCTTTATGTTCAACTCCTGTTTCATCTCTTCTCTAATACCTTTCCTAAAGTACAGCTGCAAAAATAAAACAAAACAATCAACAACCTAGAAAACCAAGTGCCTGTGCTTGTTAAAACAATAGGCAGACATGAGAATGAGGTTCGGTACAGACCAGAGATCTTCCAGTGGGCTACACAAACGAGCCTGGAGAGTGTACGGCATCTACCTTTGCCTACTTAGGGCTCCTTCATGTTGTTTCAGGGGTTGTCTTGTCTGTTCTGGGCAGGTTGCTGAAAGAACCACCCAGTAAGAGGAGCATTGTGAAACCTGAGTTGATGTGAAGTGGCTGTTTTTTTTTTTTTTTTAAAGAGATAGGATCTCACTTTTTTTTGCCCAGGCTGAAATGCAATGGCATGATCATAGCTCACTGTAACCTTGAACTCCTGGCCTCAAGCGACTTTCCTGCCTTGGTGCCCCAGAGCTCTGGGGTTACAGGTGAGAGCCACTGCGTCTGGCCATAGAGTGGTATTTTTACTTCTCTGCTGGTGTAGTCATCCTTTGCCTCTGTAAGGCTCATTTGAAATCGCAGAAGTTGCCTCTTTTGTCCCCTCATCTATATCATAAGTATAATCACTGAGTTTTTCCATAACTTTAGGTGAGTTTTAATTTCTAAAATTCTGTATCAGGCAAAAAAAAGAAAAGAAAAGTCATCCTATATGGACAAGAAAGAAGCAAAACTGTCTCTATTTACACAGAAAAAAATCTGATGAAGAAATCTACAAAACAGCGATTAAAACTAATAGAACCATTGGGCAGTCATCTGATATAAGACCAATAGATGAAAATCAATGTATTTTTATATACTAGCAATAAACAATTAGAAAAAGAAATTTACAAAATTTTATTCACGATAACACAAAAGAAGTACAATACTTGTGCACTAAAAACTAAAAAACATTGTTGAGAGAAATTAAAGATCTAAATGAATGAAGAGAAATTCTATATTCAAGGGTTCGAAGACTCAATATTGTTAAAAAGGCCATTCTGCCCAAATTGACCTGTGGGTTACATGTAACCCTATCAAAACTTCAGCAGACTTTTTTTCGGAAGGAGGTTAGAAACTGACAAGGTGAGCCTAAAATGTATATTGAAACGCAAAGGACACAAAGCCAAAACAATCTTGAAGAACAAAATTGGGAGACGCACAGAGTTCCCTATTTCAAAACATCCTACAGAGCAATAGTAATCAAGACAGCCTGGCACTTACTGACATAAGGATAGACATATAGATCAAAGGAATAGAGATGAAAGTCCAGAAATAAACCTTTATATTTACTGCTCATGATTTTTGACAAAAGTGCCAATGCATTTCAAGGGGAAAGAACAGTCTTTTCAATCAACAGTGATAGGATAACTGGATATCCACATGCAGGAACGACATAGAATTAGACCCTTATTTCAAACCACACACAAAAATTTACCTTGGCCACATAGATGAATGTAAGAGTTAAATCTATAAAACAGAAGAAAGTCTTTGTGACCTTAGGTTAGGCAAATAGTTCTTAGATACAACAACAAAATTACAATCCATAAAAGAAAAAAATGGATAAACTGAACTTCATCAAAATTAAAAACTTTTGTGCTTCAAAAGACAGCATTATGGACATGAAAAGTCAAGCCATTGACTGAGAGGAAACAGTTGCAAATCATATACCTGATAAAAGACTTAAATACAGAATATATAAAGAATTCTTACAAGTCGATTAAGACAACCCACTTAAAAAGTGCGAAGAAGATTTGAATAGTATTTCATAAAAGGAAAATGCAGCTAATTACAAATGAAAAGATGCTCAACATCCTTAGTCATTCAGCAGACTTATTTTGCCAGGGACGGAGTGGGGTAGAAATTGACAAGGTGATCCTAAAATGTATAAGGAAATGCAAAGGACACAAAGCCAAAACGATCTTGAAAAAGAACAAAATTGGAAGACACACAGTTCCCCATTTGCAAACATCCTTATAGGAATGCAAACTACACCGTAATGAGATACCACTTTACATTTGGGAGGTCAGACAACAGCAAATGTCCATGAGGATGTGGAGATTAGAAGCACCTGAATTACTGGGGAAATGTAAAATGACACTGCTATTTGGAAAACAGTTTGGCAGTATCTTTAAAAAGTTAAACAGAAATTTATTGTATGACATAGCAGTTTCATTCCTAGGTATCTCTCAGGAGAAATGAAAACACATGTCCTCTCAGAGATTGGTATTCGAATGTTCACAGCAGCTTTATTAATAATAGCCAAAAAGTAGAAATAATCCAAATGTCCATCAACTGATGAACAGATAAACAAAATGTGGGGCTGGGCGTGGTGGCTCAAGCCTGTAATTCCAGCTCTTTGGGAGGCTGAGGCAGGTGGATCGTGAGGTCAAGAGATCAAGACCATCCTGGTCAACATGGTGAAACCCCGTCTCTACTAAAAATACAAAAATACTCAGGAGGCTGAGGCAGGAGAATTGTCTGAACCCAGGAGGCGGAGGTTGCGGTGAGCCGAGATGGCGCCATTGCATTCCAGCCTGGGTAACAAGAGCGAAACTCCGTCTCAAAAAAAAAAAAAAAAAAAAGTGGTATATCCACACAATGGAATACTACTCAGCAACAAAAGGAAACAAATTGTGGATAAATGCTACAATGTAGATGAACCTCGAAACAATAGGACAAGTGAAAGAAGCCACATGCAAAAGACCACACATTGTATTATTCCATTATATGAAACGTCCAGAAAAAGCACAACTACAGAGATGGAAAGTAGGTGTGGCTGCCTTGGCCTGGGAGTGGTAATGGGTACTAGCTGCAAATGGGCTGAGGGATTTTACTGGAATGATGAAAATGTTCTAAAATTGAATTGTGGTGATAGTTACGCAACCCCTTAAATTCACTAAAAATCATTGAGTTATACACTTAGTACGGGTGAATGTTATGGCATGTAGATTATATTTGAATAAAGTTGTTAAAACAAGCTGGTAAGAAATGTAATCTGATGGAAAAGAAATCAAACACACAAAACAACAAAGCAAAAGAAAACAAAATCTAAAATTAAGCTGCAGAGACATGCACATCTGTGGGTAATGCCCACATAAGGGCCTTTGTATTTCAAACTATCTACAGTGGCTCTCCCTGGCTATACGTGAATAATTTTTATAATGAACATGTATTATATTAAACTTGTTTTGTTTTGATACAGAGTCTCACTTTGTCACCCAGGCTGGACTGTAGTGGCGCAATCTCAGCCCACTGCAACCTCCGCCTCCTGAGTTCAAGCGATTCTCCTATCTCAGCCTCCCAAGTAGTTGGGACTACAGGCGTGAGCCACTGTGCCTGGCTAATTTTTGTATTTTTAGTAGAGATGGGGTTTCACCATGTTGGCCGGCTTAGTCTCGAACTCCTGACCTCAAGTAATCCACACTCCTCAGCCTCTCAAAGTGCCAGGATCACAGGCGTGAGCCACCACACCCAGCTAAAATTTTAAAAGTTAATTCTGTAGCAGTGTTTCCACTGATCTGTATGTAAATTTTAATTGTGTCAATTTTCCAAGCAGATAATGCTCATTTACTACCTATATTTTGGCCATGGGAAAACCACTGCCCAAGACACTTGAGATCTAGGAAATTTCAAGCCATTGTGAAAGTGAACCAAGTAGTTAAGTTAACTCCCGTCTAACCATTCCCAGACTTCAATAGTGACCGACCCCCGGCTGGTCTTGTTTCGCCTCCACAGCTACCCACTCCCCCACTCCTTCCATGAAGGCTCAGCAGAATTGATGCTTTATGTTCCCATTTTTGCAACCCCATGTCAAGATGCAAAAATGGGAACATAAACAGCTCTGAGATCCTGAGACCTAACCGTGGGAAGGAACAGAGGTAACTCCTCTGAACGATTGTCTAGCCACAAGAGAGTACTCCTTCAGAAGAAAAGGCTTGGCTGAGACAGAAAGGGAGAGAGATCGTGGTTACCCTGGGAGGTCAAACAAGACTTTGTCATTCCCAGTGGGGCTATGCCCGGTCAAACATGAACAATTTCTAGGAATCATCTCGTCATCCACAGGTGAATGAGGTTAACATTCTCAGTGCACGGGAGCACCATGTAGATCAGGTGGATGAAGTCATCTACCCAGTGGTCCCCTTGTGCCCTCGAGGAAGTACTTACTTTATCTGGATGAGTGGCTTGTGCCTCACGCCATTATTCTCTCTTAAACACTCAGTGAACTTTAACAGCAGCGACCTTCTCTCCAAAGAGATGGAACCCTAGAGGGTCCTCTGTCCTTACAGCATGCCCCCAGCGCAGCCGCTTTGTGTCCAAAAGCCGCAGCAGAACTTAGGGAATAGCTCTCAGCTTTCCACCTTCTGATCTGTGCTCTGGTCTACGGCAGACCATCCCTGGCTCATCCCCGGCTCATCCCCGGCTCATCCCTGGCTCGGTGGCTTTCTTTTAGCACTAGAGTGGGACCTCCCCTTTCTTCTAAGCCCCTCCCTCTGATGATTTGGACAGTTCTTCTAGACTTGAAATTCAAGGCCTGAATTTCAATTTTGAAATATTGTTTCATCAATCACTGTCTTGGATGAAAGAGCTAGAATAAAGGAAGGGACATTTCAGGCCTGTCCAAAGTGAGGCTTCTCAGGATGCTAGATGAGGTCCCCTGGGTCCCTGCTGTTGAGGAGGAGAGTCTGGTCACGAAGCATAGAGGTCCCAGGCTCCTTGGACTGTGCGCAGCTCCTTCAGCACTGAGACCCAGGTAAATAAGCCATCTCCATCTGAGGACGAAAACGATCACCAGGTGCTGTACAGAGCCCCCTAGCATGCCCCGCAGCCATTCAGATCTCAAGGGAAACCTGCTAAGACTCCAACCTAGATAACTTGATCACATTGAAACCCCACCTCTGAAATCAAAGTCAGCATGGTCTCCTGGTGATCAAAGAGGAAACCCTTTATTACCTTAAAAATATAAAAAACAAAAGACAAATCCTAATGCAGGCCTGTATGATTTTGAGAAAGACACTTAGCTTTCCTGGTTCCAACCCTTCCAGTTCTGTCACTGCTTAACCGAAAGCCTTAATTAAGGTCGGTGAGGCAAAGTGAGATTTGAGGGGATTTATTCTCGATGCCTGTGAGGGTCACCAGGAAGCCCTCCCTAGTGTCCAGTGTATCATTTCCCAGCCTAACTAGTTGTAATGAATAAACCAAGATCTGCACCTCACTCTCAGCAACAAACAGATTTGTCAGTTTTCACTCCTGTATTTTGGCAGCAAACCTCCTTTAGGTAGTTATTAACTTTTAAATGTAAAAATCAGGCACCAAATCCTAAAGCAGAAAAGACATACATAATTTGGGTTAATTAAAATGCCTCCAAGTGAACAGGTGACAGATGTCAAGCCTCCTGGCACCCAGAAGAAAGGCACTGCAACAGACTATGAGGATTCCTGTGTTAATCAGGTAATAGTAACTTGGGTAATTAGCAAATCACACCAAATCTTGTTTAAGTCCCAAATCTCATTTAGAGCCTTTCGGAGAAACCGTTTAAACACAAAGGACACATTCTCCTTCTGACAGAAGATGCCTGCTTACCGGGGCAGACATCCCAGCTTCCCTGCCTCTATTAAATCCATTTTAATTATTAAGTCTCAAGGTCTAATTCACCAAAGCCTGCAAGAGAGACTACACATCCTTTTGCTCTTGCTAAGGAATCAGGAAGCCCTAGACTCTGGAAGTCTAGTAGACTTCAAAGACTCAACAAGTCCCAGGCAAGGAAAATGGCGACAGTGTTTGCCACTGGTTCACCATAGCACTCCCCTACCTGTTAGAAAACTCCTACTTTTTACTGTGCGTACTTTAAATTCACATGTAAGGGATTTAGATAATAAATACCCCTCAACAGGAGGAGGCCCATGGCTCCTGAGCTCATGCCCAATTAATTTTTGTACCTTTAGTAGAGATGGGACTTCACCATCTTGGTCAGGCTGGTCTGGAACTCCTAACCTCAAATGATGCACCTGCCTTGGCCTCCCAAAGTGCTGGCATTACAGGCCTGAACCACCAGGCCCTTCCTTAAACCATTTGTATACAGCTCTTTACAATACTCCTCCCCCTTTCGGATCTCAGAGTCCATCTAAAACTTTACTAAATTCCAATCCCGTCATCCTGCTCAGAATAGCTCACACTGGGCTTATATTTCCACAAGACAGTTGATATAAGCCTCGGGCCTTTTGGGTGTCACTTGTCCATGTTTCTTTTTAGCTAGAGAGTGTCAGAAAAATGATCTAAAGGCTGGAGCATTGCTGCAATGTCTAGTTGCCTCAGCTCCTTAGTGCTTAATCTATTTTTTTCCCTTACTATTTATATCCTCTTACCCAATCACCCAGCCAACATTCTGGAGAAGGGAGAGGTCAGGGAGTTGATGTCCACACTGATATAAGAAGGAAAGAATCTGAAGACAGCTTGGAGCACCAGAAGTCAGACAACTTGGATTTCAGAAACCTGGCTCAGCTACTAAGTACAACCTCTGGGCATGTCTCTTCTACTCTTTGAGCCCCATCTGCTAAATGGGAACAAGAGTATTTCCCCATTGACTGCATGGGGCTGGTTGGGAAATAAAGGAGACAATGAACACCAGGGTGCTCTGTTAACCATAAAGTATAACACATATCGTTTACCCAGAGGCCTGCTAAGGACAAGAAGTGCCACGCAGCTGGCCTGTGCCAGTGCCTGGAAAGAGGACACCCCGCCTTGCATTCTCCATGGAGTAACTGCTTGCCCTTGCTCGCTGCCTCCGACACTGGATGCAGGGACCAACCAGCTGCTCTTAAAACCTTGTGTTGGGCTGGGCGCCGTGGCTCGTACCTATAATCCCAGCACTTTGGGAGGCCAAGGCAGGTGGATCACGGAGGTCAGGAGTTCAAGACCAACCTGACCAAATAGTAAAACCTCGCCTCCACTAAAATTACAAAAAAATGAGCTGGGCATGCTGGTGCTCGCCTGTAATCCCAGCTATTCAGGAGGCTGAGGCAAGAGAATCACTTGAACCCAGGAGGCAGAGGTTGCAGTGAGCTGAGATCGTGCCACTGCACTCCAGCCTGGGCGACACAGCAAGACTCTGCCTCAAAAACAAACAAACAATAAAACCAAAAACTCTTGTGTAGTGTCCATCTGCTCTGGAAAGATGAGCAATAGGAGAGCAGAGCCGTAGAAAGGAAAGATGTCTAGACTAGGAGTTCAGACACTTGGGGTCTAGGTGCAACTCGGCCACTAACCTATTACTTTAACCAGTGACTTGGAAAATAAAATAGATTATCAGGAAGAGAGCTAGTGAACTCTCAGGAAGGAAGGAAACTTTTAGGATCCCTCAAAGCCAACTTGAGTTATGAAAAACAAGTCGTAAGAACAAGTCTGGTCTTTTTTCTCCATAGATTGGTAGACTCGAGCAATGATGTAGACAGGGCAGAGCTGGATTCAGTGAGACATAAATGAACGTTCACATGCAATGCAGCGGTCAAGGCAGAGAAATGTGGCTGTGACAAAAGTGCAATTAGGCAGGTTCATAAATGTTTGATGTGCCCGAAGGCAGATGATGAAGACCTCTAACAGTAATCATTTCTTTCATCAGATTAGGGTCTGCATTCGCGCTGTGAATGATGAGGATCAGGAGCATTACCTGGTGACAAGCCGCTGCAGACACCATGCTTTCTGCTACCTTTCGAGCCCTGCACAGGTAGTTCTGCTACCTCAGACTTTAGCTCTTTCCTTGGCCAGCTTCCCACAGCATCACCTTTTCCAGAAAGCCCGAGTCTGCGAAGCACTTTCCTCTCTGCCTCTGCAGTCCCCTCTCTCGTGCTGTCGCCCCGGATTGGAAATGCAGTCAGTTGTCTGTGCCTCCCAACAAACTGAGGGAAGCACCTGTGCCTGTGTGACATCCTGCTGCATCCACAGGCCCAGCACAGCAGCTGGCACGTAGTGGTGGAGCTGAATTTGGCTATGACATGAAGCTGGAAATGGTAGTATACTGGGTCATAAAACACAGATCCAACGTATCTTTGCAGACTAAAGAAATGAATATATCCCTTCTTATCCTGATAAGATGGTCTTTAGGAATAAATGTGGTTTGCACATAGGTTCAGTAGTGACAAATCACACACACATGTGGAGCAGATACGGTGAACAGCTATGTATGTGAAGGAAGACTCAATTAAATTTGAAATAAATGAAGGATCCTTATAAGGCTATCAAAACAGCCAGTTCCACTAAAAGGTGGCATGGGTCTCCGTCAAGGGCTGTGACAGTCTCTCACCCCATTCTGGGTACCTCAGAGCCCAGAACAAACAGAACAACAAATCGGAACATATCTAGAAGAAGGCAACTAGAAGGATGCAGGCTGGGAAACCAAGAAATATGAGGGACGAATGCAGGCCAAGAGAAGGAAAGTTTAGTTAGGAAGAAGCACCTGCTTTCAAATGCCTGGAGGGGTAAGAGACAGCAAGGAGACTGGATTTAGATTTCATGGACCCAGGAGTGGCAGCACCAGTGAGAAAATGCAGCAGAAACAGATTTCACTTCATATGAGGAAACTTTTGCATGAATTAGAGGTTTCCATGGGGTGCTTGCTCAGAACTGTTTTCCAGCACAAGTTCAGGCAGAGGCCAGATCAACCTCTCCCTGGAGATGCTGAAGACATTTACAAAGGCAGAGGCTGGCATTAGACACCCTTTCCTGAGTGCTAATCAACTCTGACATTCTGTCATGCTAATGAAGTCACCTACCACCTCTGTGCTTTACTTTTCTCAAGGTCAAAGGGAGAGGCTGGCAGTACCACAGTTAGGATTTTGCAGGAGGAAGGGGAGTAGTGTTTTGAGATAGAGCTGCATCCTCAGAGGAAGCCTTTCTGCAGGGTCCTTGCAGGAGGATATGAGTACCTTCCAAACCAATACTGTGAATCAGTGGAAACCCAAGTAGGGAGCCATCAAAAAGAGCGTGTGATCCTCAACCTCTCCAGAAAGGCTTGACTGCTTCTGCACTGAGGACTCCTTGGCAGGCATAATGGACTTTCACTGGAAACCCAGAGAGCACTGTGTGCCTCCCCCGGGCTGCACACAATGGCAGTGCAGCTTCGATGGTAGCTGTGGTGAAGGGCGTTCTTCAACGGGTCCAGTGAAATTCTTGGCACTGCTGGGCAAGAGAGCAAAGAGGTTGTTCCCATTCCAAGGCATTGCCCATGAGGGTCCCCATGTACCTGCTGGGGACGTAGCTGCCCTTCCCAAAGAGAGAGGATGGTGGCTGGAAGGGTTTTCTTCTCCCGAGTTTTTTGTACACTTCTGCAAATCCAAGATGACGACCACCACCTCCACCAAAAATATCACAACAGCAAATAACCCCACCACCCAAGAAGGACTGTGAGACATTTATTTTCCATTTTGCTGCTGCTAAAGGTAAATGACAGGTGGAAGACAGGGTGCCAAGAGCTCCTTTTCCCCGAGGCTATGGTCCAAGTAAAATCAAGAAAAATTGAGACTGGGAAAAAAAGGGAGAAAGAAACCTTCAACACCACAAAAAGCTAATGGCTGGAAAACGGGGAGGAGTAGGGCTGGATGGCTGGAAACCGGGCTTCCGCGGTGGCTGAGAATATGCCCTACACAGGCTTGCAGAGAGGAGCCCATCCCCGTGCCAACCCCCACAGGACAGGCGGGCAGTGCTGGTTTTGTTGGCAGACTTTTTTTCTTTTGGTGGGGTGCTTTCTTCCCACACAGCAGGCACCAGAGTGGAAGCTGACAAGCACTGGCAGGATTTTAAAAATTGCTGCCACTCTCCCACAGATGCCCATTATGTCTCTGGAGCCTCGCGATTTGCAGCGTAAAAGCATAATCAAGGGAAATCATGGTTCAGCTCAGTCAGGGATGGGCGGAATAGTCCATTTAACTTTATGTTAAAAAAAGGAAAATAATTGGACCAAAATTTGTTTGAAATGGGAGAAGGAAATGGCTTGTTTTCAATCTATTTCAAATGAAAAAGTCCCATTAAATCCTCATTGGAAACTATTTAGTTTGGAAACAATGTTAGTACTCCATGGGCAGTGTACATGAAAAGTTGCAGCACGGCACAGTCTGTGAGAACCACCTGACAACCCGATGACCTAGTTCCACAGGGCTTTTCAAAGCAGGGCTGGCTGGGCTTAGGTGGCAGGCCTCACAGCACCATCCGCAAGACCAAACTGGCCGGAAAGAAGGACATCTTTCAGGTTGACAGAAAGCCCCAAGTTACCTTCTGCTGGCAAACAACGACATGGTAACCATGGCCAAAGAGCAACTGGAGATGGTGGGAAGTAAGTCACTGAGAAGGAGGAAATGGATTGTTAGTGCTGCGCCAGGTTGGGACTCTCCCTCACAATGGACAACAGCCAACTCCCCCAGCCCAAAGCCTCAGGGACCTGGAATCAGGGAATCCCAGGGAATGGCTACCTTTATGAGATGCATGAACTCTTCTGATAGCATTCTCAGAGGCAGAAGCCTTAAAAAGAAGCTGCCTCCCGACGGTATTTCTCACGTGCTGTGACTGTCTCGCTATTCGGTCCCTTCCACCTGTCAATCTGTGGGCTGCTATGTTACTAGAGGGGGCTGTGTTACCAAGGATGCCAGTGGAATTAACCACACACTTAATTCCAAGGGGTCAAAGACTTAAAAAAAAACACCAACCCTTTTGTTCAACCAGAACCTATCACTATACCTGGCACACAGTAAGTGTTCAATCCATGTCTGATGAAGGAAGGAACATACAAGTGCTGTATGAAAAGGATCATTTCTATGAAATGTTCTATGAAATATTTTCTATGAAATGTTCTATGAAAGGGAATACGGGAAAGGTTTGTTGTCAGAAGCCTCGCTGGGTATCATGCTTTAAGCATGAGAGGTACAAATTTTACAAGTTCACACATTAATCATGCAAAAACCAGACCCTTAACAGACAGGTACACAATTCATAAACCAACAACCTTTAAATAAAACATACAACGTTTCCTCCTGATATTAAAGACTATGCTATTCCTGCTTTAAGGAGTGATCTCTCATTTATGTCTCTCTCTTTTTTTTTAAAGAGACAGGGTCTCATTTTGTCACCCAGGCTGGAGTACAATGGTGCAGAGTACAAAGGTGATGTCATGGCTCATTATAGCCCTGACATCCTGAGCTCAAGTGATTTTCCAGCCTCGGCCTCTGGAGTAGTTGGGACTATAGGCGCATGCCATTACACCTGGCTAACTTTTAAAATTTTTTGTAAAATGGAGTCTCCCTATGTTTCCTAAGCTAGTCTCGAAATCCTGGGCTCAAGTGATCCTCCCCAAATGCTGGGATTACAGGTGTGAGCCACCATGCCTAGCTTCATTTATCTCTTTGGAAGAAAAAAGGCTACATGTCACATCTGTTCCATGTTCTCGCAGGTATCCATGTATCCTTCATCTTCCCCGCCCAAACGTTCTGTTCAGCAGTCTTAGGTTCCTCAAGCTATTGAAATATTTACATCCTTCTTAAACAGTTCTGCTCCTCTTTCTTTAATTTCCCACCTGCCTTCATTTTACCTTTAGGGTTCTCTGGAAGTAATAAAATGGCTCTCAGTAGACTACTGCTTGATTTCTGCTTACAGGGGAGGGCTGTGTTCCCTTGCCACACCACATGCTACTTCTCACTTAAGGGTTAAGCATGAGATCTCTCAGATCCAACATCCTCCACTATCATAGCAACACTGGCACAATTTGCATCAGTCACTAGGATCTTTAAATAAAATGGAGAGAGCTGCTTGCTGGAAAGTCTTAATTTCATTGAAAAGCATGGTTTAACATTAATAGAGTTTGCATACATAACATAAATCAACTCAGGAAAGGCGGCCCCCTTCTCCCCACTGCTTTACACGTTTCAGCAGTATGTAAAAAACGCAACCTGTCATAATTAATTTGAAGAAAAGAGGGCCGGGTACGTGGCTCATGCCTGTAATCCCAGCACTTTGGGAGGCCGAGGTGGGCAGATCACGAGGTCAGTCAAGAGAGCAAGACCATCCTGGCCAAGATGGTGAAACCCTGTCTCTACTAAAAATACAAAAAATTAGCCAGGTGTGGTGGCGCGTGCCTGTGGTCCCAGGTACTTGGGAGGCTGAGGCTGAAGAATCGCTTGAACTCAGGAGGCAGAGGTTGCGGTGAGCCGAGACTGCGCCATTGCACTCCAGCCTGGCGACAGAGCAAGACTCCGTCTCAAAAAAAAAGAAAAGAAAAGAGAATTCATTCCAAAAGACTGCAATTTTGATTAAACAGCAACAAAAATGCAATGCTGTCATACCAGGAGTGGATGGATGTAGCTATACAGATCTTGGTTACAGAAGGTCACGTGCTTTTATTTTGTTTGACACTGGATGTATGGAGCGTCTACTACGTACAGACTTCATGCTGGGCATTGGTGGGCATGAGGTAGAGGGGAACATATACTGGTCCTTGTTTTCCAGGCTGGTTGGGCATGAGCAGCAACATATAAATGTCTGAAAGTGGCGCTAAAATGCTGAATGTGCATGGAGCCTGGGCTTCAGCGGCCTTAGAGGTTCAAACTGAGAACCTGAGGATGTGGTGTGGAGTGAGGCTGGGGACAGGAGAGCCAGCTCGTTAGAAGGTCAGACATACATCTAATACTCTACAGCATTAACACATTCCTTCCTGTTATTACTTTTGATTCTTCTACTAAAAACAAAAGTCTTGGCTCCTGGTATATCAGGAGAAGAGGGATCATGGGATCATTGAGTCTGGTTTCCGAGAGGAGTTCCCTACAGAGGGTTGTGCCCACTCTGCAGACTCATGGTGAGAGCCGAAGAGAAAGGCCGTGAAATCTTCTCTACCACCATGGTTGGGCTACTTGGACTCCCACATGTTAAGAAGGTCTAACAGGGCAAAGGTGCATAAACACCAACTTTCATTTCGTGTCTCTATTTAATGGTGCCCTTTGACTCTTACTACTTTTATTTTATTTTTTAATTTTTTGAGATGGAGTCTCACTCTGTCGCCCAGCCTGGAGTACAGTGGCGTATTGTGGCTTGCTGAGACCTCTGCCTCCCAGTTCAAGAGATTCTCCTGCCTCAGCCTCCCAAGTAGCTGGGATTACAGGCCCCTGTCACCACGCCAGGCTAATGTTTTTGTATTTTTCATAGAGATGGAGTTTTACCATTATGGCCAGGCTGGTCTCAAACTCCTGACCTCAGGTGATCTGCTCACCTTGACCTCCCAAAGTGCTGCTATTACACGTGTGAGCCACCGCACTGGCCTCTTAACTTCTTTGAAAGGAACCATGAAGAGTTCTAACTCCTGTAATCCAGAGTAGGGGTAGAAGGTATTACCTTGGGGCAGTTTCAACCTTAGGACACTCCCACACTGACGTCCTCTGTTTAGACACCCTCCCTTGAAACCCAGTTGCTGTGCTGACCGTATAGCTCTTTCTTGTCTCACCTAGCATCCTCTTTACTGGGTGGGAAGGCAGGCACGGTCTGCCTGTCTTGCTGTTGGAGGAAAGAAACTGACTCATTAAGCCAGTATGGCCTGACCAGTGCCTCCCAGATCACCACTGGCGTATAACCAAGCGAGATGCAACAGCACAACAGTGAGTGAACTTTCTGTTTCAATGAGCAGGACTGTTGCTTACTTGAATAGTATGTATGTCTTGTTCTTTGCTGTTAATAACAACAACAACAACATGAGCAGCACCAAGAGCTCTCTGTGTCGGGCTCTCTGTTCCTTTCATCCATTAATTCATTTAATTCTGCCAATAACCCTATAAGGTATGTACAGTTATAATCATCTCCATTTCACAATGAGGGAACTGAGACAGAGAAGTTACTTAAACTTCCCAAGGTCACTCAGCTTCCTAGTCCACGGCATCATCAGAATGTGTTTGACTTCAGAACTCGTCAACATGACGTTGTCTTTTTTTTTTTTTAATGAAATAGTGATAGTTTATGGTATTCATACTTTTAAAAAATTCTTACTTGGTAATATACAAAGCTAGCAATTCATCTCTATGCAGACCTCCTACAATTACAAAAATACATACATGTTTTTCACCAGTTTGTGCCATTCTGAAAGAAGCCTTATAACCTGTTGGTGAATCATACTAATCACCATCATCATTACTGTCATGAAAGTTGGGCTAAAACGGGTGTTCACAGGTAAAATGTGATGATAGTGCTCCTTTAGTGCCTAGGTAAAAAACAAAAAAAGGCCGGGAGTAGTGGCTCACACCTGTAATCCTAGAACTTTGGAAGGCCGAGGTGGGCGGATCACCTGAGGTCAGGATTTCAAGACCAGCCTGACCAATATGGCGAAACCCCGTCTCTACTAAAAGTACAAAATTAGCTGGGTGTAGTGGTGCACTCCTGTAATCCCAGCTACTTGGGAGGCTAAGGAAGGAGAATTGCTTGAACCCAGGAGGTGGAGGTTACAGTGAGCAGAGATGGTGTCACTGTACTCCAGCCTAGGAGACAGAGCAAGACTGTCTCAAAAAACAAACCAGAAAACCCAGAAAACAAACCAAACAAACAAATCCATATTCCTAATAACTCCCTGATACTCTGTCTTGCCTATGCTTGACTTGCTGAGAATCTCAAATGTAAAAATCTCATTGGTCTTTCCCAAACTGCCAACCCTCCCAGGCATCAGAAAGCAACCCTTGAGTATGTGGATTGTAAAACAGCAGCAAAGCGCAGTAACCAGCAAGACGCCAAGAGGCCATCTCACCCCGGCCTCTGCCTGAACATCAGTACACTTGTCCAATGCTGGGAACCAGAAGGGCGGGGTGCTGGAAGCCTGGCAATGTGGAGGCAGGGAGCAGGGGATGTGAGAATGACCTCAGTGGGCCATCTCAGTGCTACACAGTATTAACCCAGAAGGCTCCCAGCCCCCACCATGATTAAGAGGGTCCCCCTTTACTCATTACTCATTGCCATTCACTACTCTCCAGACTGAAGGCAACCATTGTGTGGGCAGAGTGGACAGAACAAGGGTTCTCTGACTCTACATCCAGCACCCGAGGAAGCCCACTGCTGCGTGGTGCAAGCTTGTCCACCACTCCCACGCTCAGCTGCTATCAAAGGCTGGCCCTGGTCGAGCAGGACACTCGCCAGCTCCCTGGTGGTCACTGCGTGAATTACAGCTCCAGCCTGAGCTAGGAGAGCAATGGAAGCATCCAACTCCTTGTCTGACGGTGAGGTCTGGACCTGCAGGAATGCCACGTTTGATCTCTTCGATGGTTTTATTAGTGTCACCTATGAGGCAAGAGGGCTGTACCCATAACACGGCATTAAACAGGAGCTAGTGCCACCACAGAGCTTCAATGTCAGGGACGGCTGAACAGAAAAGAGCCGTTCTGCCGAGGGAGAAAACATTCGAAGGGCAATCTGGAACAGCTCTTTGTGAGAAAAGCATTGAGCCAGGGTTCTCAGCAGCAGCTACGACTTGAGGAAGAGCTTGGATTTACAGTGGACACCCATTAGAAAACAGGCTGGTCTGGGAATGGTGCCTCATGCCTATAATCCCATCACTTCAGGAGGCCCAGGTGTGAGGATCGCTTGAGTCCAGGAGTTTGAGACCAGCCTGGGCAACAAAGGGAGACTGTTTGCACAAAAAATTTTAAAAGTAGCTGGGCACGGTAGTCCGTGCCTGTGGTCCCAGATACTAGGGAGACTGAGGCGGGAGGATTGCTTAAGACCCGGAGATTGAATCTGCAAGTGAGCTGTGTTCATGTTATTACAATCCAGCCTGGTAACAGAGTGAAACCCAGTCTCTAAATGAATGAATGAATGAACGAGGCCGGTTCCTTTCTGGCTGCTCCAGCATTTGGGCTGTTGTCTTTGAAGGCAATAAAATGCTGAGGCATCCCTGAGTGAAAGGCCTCTGCTTTCCTGGACGACTGTCCCCATATGTTCTTCTCTGGCCATAACCATCCAGCTACAAGAATGAGGATTACAATCCTTCCAGGATTGGAAGCAAAAGGTAAGGAACCAAAAAAAGAGGGAAATGTGTTCACTGTCTCAAACTTGGATGGAATCAATTACTGAGTTGAACCCTCAATACTTAAGACTCGGCAGTAATTTTCTACCCTTTCCTACATGTCACTCCCCTTCTTCCATTTTGCTCCACAGCCCTTTACTTCCACCTCTCCTCATTTCTATCTGTGAAGATGAGGCACAGTATTTGCTGCAAGAATGAAAAACCATGTTGGAGAGAAGGAAAAAGGGAAGGTGACGGGATCAGTCTGAGACATTGTGGATTTGCTGTGCCCCCAGAACAGCCATGTAGAGGTTTCCTGTAGGTAGCTGGACAGGTGACTGCAGGAATAGTTCATTTTTCCCGACGCCTCCACATTCCCTTTCACATTCTACCTCGGCATCTGATACCTTGGTATGGACCCTGTTCTCAGGTATCGGCTAAGCTCTGGGTGGGCCTTGGTTGAACAACTACACCTTCATATAATGGGGGTCCTCTTGAAGACTGCAGACTCGTCAAGACACAAAGGAATACATCTGTAATGTAAATTCTAGACACCATGAAAGGCGGTAGAGAAGTGTCATGAAAGAAGAAAACCTATCTTCTCTGCAGAACTTATTGAAGTAATGGCTCCCAATTTGGTCATGCCTCCCTGTATCCACATCCTTGGGGGCACTTCCCACGTTAACTCTGGGCCAGTCTGGTGACTTGCATTGGCCAGTGGCTCATCAGCAACGTGATACGAGCTGAAGCTTGTAAAGTGTATATTCATGGGGCCTGCTGTCTTGCTGCTCCTCGGAATCCTGAGATCGCCATGCAGTGAAGCCTGGGTTCGCCTACTGAAGGGTAAGAGACACATGGAGCAGAGACGAACTGCCCCAGCCGAGTCCCAGCACCACCCTCAGACCAACCAGCCTGTTCTTCAGCAGACATAAGTGAAACCCTCTAGACCAGCCAACCCCAGCAGGCCACAGATGACTGAGAGAGGCCAACAGAGATCAGCCGAGCCAGCCCAGAGAGGTACAATCACCTGCCTGACCCACAGAATTATGACCTACTTAAAATAGTTGTTTGAAGTCACTAAGTTTTGGGGTGGTTTGTTATATAGCAAAAACTAACTGACACCCTCTCCTCTCATCACTGATATTGTTTGGATATTTGTCCCCTCCAAATCTCATGTTGAAATGTGCTCTTCAATGTTGGAGGTAGGGCCTGGTGGGAGGTGGTGGGGTCATGGGGATGGAGCCCTCATGAATGGCTTGGTGCCATCCCCTTGGTGATGAGTCAGCTTTCTTTCAGTTTACAGGAGAGCTGATTATTTAAAAGAGCCTGGCACCCCCCCCCCCCCTCGTTCTTTTACCGCCTCTCTCATCATATATATGCCTACTCCCTCTTCACCTTCTGCCATGAATAAAAGCTTCCTGAGGCCTCACCAGAAGCAGAGCAGATGCTGGCAGCCCACTTGCAAAGCCTTTAGAATCATGAGCCAAATGAGCCTCTTTTCTTTATAAATTACCCAGCCTCAGATATTCCTTCAGAGCAACACAAAGTGAATTAAGACAACCCTCACACACAGGATCCAGCTGTCCACAGGCCTGGTTACTTTTGTTTCTTTAATAAATCTTAAGTTTTAATTAAAGGTATTTCCAAATACTTTTCTTATAAGAAATTCTTTAAATCAACCCACTGAATTTGTTACCTTCTATGAAATGTGCATATACTGCGCTAATGTAATGTATATTCTGATTTAGATATTTATGTCTGATCTTAGTAGAGTTTGCTAGATCAAATATTTCTCAAGGATAAGGAATACTCTAACCTAGGAGTCGGCCAACCTTTTCTGTAAAGGGCTGCATCACAAATACTTTAAGTTTTGCAGACCTTACAGTCTGTCACAGCTGCTCAATTCTGTTGCAGAGCAAAAGCATCCATAAGACCTGCCTACTTCCAGGGATGGTACCGTTGACCTCCCCTCTTGCCTGGGTCCCTTAGAGGGCATCCTACTGTAGGCCTCGAATGATGCTTCCCAACAATAATAAGAACAAGAGAAAAGAATTTGGTGCCTGATGGGTGAGAGAATGTTGGGGCAGAGCTAGAGGCGGTGGTGACGAAGGAAGCAGTGGGAGAGGAAAGCAGGAGAGAGAATATCAAACTCAAGGCGCTGAGCCGAGGCAGCACGTCCCGCTGAATCTAGACATCCACCTCCCCAGACATCCCTTTTGCTAGTGGTAAAGAGAAGTAATAAAAGCAGTGACCGTAAGCAGTGGCCAGGCTAATTTCCACAGTCAGGCTGAGGCTGGGGGAAGAGGGAGGGCAGAGAACCACAGAATGCATCCTGCAGCGGCACAACCCAAACCCTTGCTGCTCCGCTGTCATCATCATAAGTAATTCTACACAGACAGAAAAAGAAAGGCTTGAGCATAAGGTTTCTATCTGTGCCTCACAGAAGCTGATTAAAAATGCTAACTACCATGATTGTCCAACCACCAGCCACTCCCCAGAGACCCATGCTCACAGATGGTGATTAGTGTGGGATGGCCAGAACGTTCACCAGTACCATGTTGCCGTAACACCCACAGACTATCTGTCACACTCCCAGGAGGCCGTTAAAGGCTGTTTACTTCGTACAGTTAACTTGAACCATAAGCTTCACAAGCCTCTTTGTTACAATTTTAATCACTCTCCTCATAAACCCGTAACACTCCCCAGCACGGATATGCATTTGCACACAGCACAACGCAAAACTCCCCTTGGAATTCTGCAGCCAGCAACACCCCCTTCCCAATCTTCCCTCCTTCAAATGGATGCTGCCTCACTACAGATACTGTCTCGAGTCTCCCTTGATTCACGCACTTGCATTAGTGCTTCCCAGTGTGGTAATACATCATGGCTCCCAGTGGAAACTGGGTGATAAAAGATCAATACCAGGACCTTGTAACAAATGTTCCAACAGTGAAACTGCAAGCTACTGTTTATCTTCTCCAGAACATATTTTTTCCCCCAAGCAAATTCTAATTTTCTAGACTGACCTCAGCTATCCTTTCTGGTATTTATTTATTTGGAAGGCAAAAATCAGTGAGGTCCTGGATACTATTCCTGAGTAGATACAAAGCCCTGTTTCATCACTGCCCCCTGAGAACTATGGTCACTGATCCCACCCCCTACAAGGAGAACGCCATCGTTCCTCTCCAAATTCTGCCGCTTCTCAAGTCACATCCTTCATTTGGCAGGCTGGCAGCATGTTCTCCCTGGCAAAGCCCTGGGCACTGAAGCCGTGACATTTGGAGGATATGCCAACAGCGAGAAGGACAGCCTGGGATGAAAGGCAGGAGACTTTTCAAGTAATTTTATGTGAATTCTGTGTGATTTGACATTTCTTTTATAGGTAGGATTTGCCTGGTTTCTTGAGGCACTTTGCCATAGAAAGAGCAGAGGGTCTGAATACAGAGAATTCAGCCTGAGCTCAAGTTCCAGGTTCAGCCCTTGGAAGCAGTACAGTTTTAGCAGGTCTGGCCAGCTCTCCAAGCCTCGCTTTCTCCATTTGTAAAACGAGAATCACTTTATCTGTCCTGCCTAGCTCGTGATTGCTTTGCAAAGATTATTTATGAAGGGGCTTTGTGAGCTATGCAATACATAAATTTTTTTGCTCTTTATTACATGCAACCTACACTGCTATTGTTGATTTTGGTTCTTTATTCCATTTTTCCAGCAAGGTGAAGACAGAATTTGGAGAGAATTGCAAAGTAGTTCGGTTTGCAGTGTTGTATCTTCTAGGTCTTTCCATTTCATGGTCTGTCCACAGAAGTAGCTCTTTCATGTGCTTGTGGTGTTGGGGTTTTGAGAGGCTCCAGGCCTTTTTTTTGGCATCAGTCAACAAACCACTGCTCTGAAGCACTCCTGTCTGTGTCTTCTCGGGTTAGTACAATGGTGTTTATACACAGTCACAGTTTATGAATGACATTGCTCTTTCAACAAATAAACAACAATTGGGAGGAAGTTTTCTGGTTGCTGTTACCCCTTCATTTGCTTTGCCCTTCCTTACTCTTTTGTTCCCTCTCTTTGTGCCCTGGGGCTCATTCTTGCCTTTCTAGAGGGCATATTCCTTTTTTTTAAATTTGAGGTGAGATCTTGCTGTTGCCCAGACTAGAATGCAGCGGCTATTTGCAGGCATGATGAGAGGGCACATGATGAGAGCAGCCCGGCACTAGCACTCTACAGCCTCCATCTCCTGGCTCGAGCGATCCTTCTCCTTCAGCCTCCCAAGCAGCCGGGACTAGAGGTGTGAGCCACTGCGCTTCGCACTAGATGGATATTCCTGAAGTCCGCCTAACTTGTGGGTCCCTGCTCACCTCCCCAAATGAGAACCTTATTTTACAGGTGTCTTCAGCTTTAGGAAAAAGAAATGACTAGCATCTCAGTTGAATTTCTTTTTGTTTGTTTGTTTGAGATAGAGTTTCGCTCTTGTTGCCCAGGCAGGAGTGCCACGGGGCCATCTCAGCTCACTGCTTCTTCCGCCTCCCGGGTTCAAGCCATTCTCCTGCCTCAGCCTCCCATGTAGCTGGGATTACAGGCATGCGCCACCACACCTGGCTAATTTTGTGTTTTTAGTAGAGATCGAGTTTTTCCATGTTGGTCAGGCTGGTCTTGAACTCCTGATCTCAGGTGATCCGCCCACCTCAGCCTCCCAAAGTGCTGGGATTACAGGTGTGAGCCACCTCACCTGGCCAGTTTAATTTCTATAGTGCGAATTGCATATATTACTTTCTTCCATGGTAAAGTAATGATGTATAAACACATTGAATATTTACATACTTCATGCTCTCACCTCTGCCTCCCCACCTCTAAAGTTGGAGTCAGCACTCCCATAAGCAGCACCTGCTCAGGGTGCTCTGCAATCCTTTCCTCTCGCCCTCAGCCAGGCTTCCCATCACCTGTGGTTTTTCATTTCTCCCTCTCTTCAGGTTTCAGAATTCCTTCTTCATTGGGGGAATCTTGACCCACAGCCAATAACTGTTCTGGGAACTTAACCCCCACTGGACAGTTACAATATCAACTGTATCTTATTACCTTTTCCCTAAAGAAAAATCTATATAACTCTCCAGTAAAAAAAAAAAAATCCTTAAATTTAAGTGAACTTCAAGCTCTCTTTAGGGAATTAACGGTCTGTCTATGTCACCCATCCTCTACATTTACAACTATAGACTTCAAACAAGAATAGCTGAAGCAGGTGTGTTAGGAGTGGCTCTAATTCCAATGAACAGAGAAATATAAACCTCATCCTGGAAACCAAACTCCAAGCCCCAATGCCCACACAATTTGTCTCCCAATCCTAAATCTAGATGTCTCTGATAAAATAAAGGCTTTGCTTCTTGTCTCAGTAAGAAGAAAAATCTTGGAGAATACAGTTACCATTGGAGTCACAAGTTCGATCTTACCTCATTAATACCGACACTTCCCCCAGTGAATTCAAACTTAGGTTGCCATAACAACTTCCCTGTGGAGTTCAAAGCCCAGAAGCCCATTTCCACTCTTTAGATTTAGTGCTATTTATGTAGACCAGTGTTTTCTTTTCTCTTTTATCTCCCTTTTTAACGAAGGAAAAGGTAGCATAGGGTAGAGCCAAGGGAGAAATGTGTTTCATTTCATTTGGCCTGCGGCTGTTGGGTGAACTACAGCTCCGTTTCTTGGTAGGCACAGGAGGCAGAGAAAGATGCGAAGGAAGGAGTTTCTAGGGTTTTCTCCCATAAACACCAGGTTGATCTATACTTAAAACTGACAAGTCAATAGTTTGAGTAGTTATTACAGCCAAGTGACGATGCCCTCGAAGAGGAGATAGGCAGGTATTCAATCCCCAACCCCCAAAAAAAGAGAGCAGTGAGCAGTTCCAATTCTGGATACGGACATTAATCAACTTTTGCTGGAAAAATTGGAACTTTAACTGCCACCAAAGAGCAGAAACTTCAAACATGAGACCATTTCTAGTCATTCTGGAGTACGCATTAACTGTTTTAAATGAGCATGTTTTAAATTTGTCCCACATCGGAACAAATTGGCGGAGGTCATTGGAGACATTGTCACCTGAACAGACTTCTGGAGGAGACTAGAACAATGGAGGGGGGGCAAAGGAGAGCAAAGGGCGAACCCCAGGAGGCAGCTCAGCTTGTGTGACATGAGCACCTTGAATGATCTGAAACAAACTCTGTGAAAATATTCTGAAAAGCATGAAAAATCCTAAGACATGGAACTGATGTCTTAGGAAGAAACATCCCATTCAAGTCATTAAACTTGCACTGAGTGCAGCCTGTGTGTAAAACACAGTGCTGGGGTGTGGGGCTGCCTGGAAGCAAGCATGACTAAGACCATCAGAGGCTGGTGAGAGCATGGGGAGAGAGGAGGGAAGGGCAGGAACTTCAAAGGCACACATAAGGCAGACGGAGGTGAGTGCAATAAGGTACAGATGAAAACAAAATCACAGGCGAGGGGGCAGGAGGAGTTGGACGGGCGGTCAAGGACAGAAGAACAGAAGCAGGATCTTTTATTTTTTTGAGACAGAGCCTCACTCTGTCACCCTGACTGGAGTGCAGTGGCGTGATCTCAGCTCCCTGCAAGCTTTGCCCCCCAGGCTCAATCAAATCTCATGTCTCAGCCTCCAGAGTAGCTGGGATTATAGGCATGTGCCACCATGTCCAGCTAATTTTGTATTTTTAGTAGAGACGGGGTCTCACCATGTTGGCCAGCCTGGTCTTGAACTCCTGACCTAAGGTGATCCACCTGCCTCTGCCTCCCACAGTGCTGGGGTTACAGGCGTGCGCCGCCACACCCAGCCCCAGAAGTGGGATCTTGAAGGCTGTACAGATTCTGTCCAGCAAGCAGCGGGTGATGAACTAAAAGTCTCTTCAGGAAGAAGAAAGGATGTGGGCAGAGCATGCAACATCTGAGGCAACAGTGAGCAGAGATGTGGTGTGCAAGGGCAGCCTCTTCATGTGACTCGGCGGCCTGTGGCACATCATGGTCCCAGAGAGAATTTGGGGTCTGAGCTATGTTAGTGGAAAGGAAGGAAGGGCATGTCAAGAGACATCCGAAGGACACAAGTGACAAAACTGGGTGACTCATTAGATGTGGGAGATGAGAGAAAGCAAGAATTACGTGGGTTGTGATTTTTTTTTTTCTCTAGGTAGGATTCAGAAGAGCAGCTGTCTTGGGGTGCATGGTGAGAGATGATGCATTAGAAACTCACCACTCTCATACGTGAGGACCCTAGGCAGGAGCAAATCCTCTCCTGCCAGAAGATGAGCTGCTATGAGCAGCTGCCAGGGCCCCTGTCCAGATGCTCCTGTTTCCTGCCCTGTCCTTCCTCTGTGACTGACCCAAGATGGGAGGTGCTGATCTCATTCGAGTGCTCTACTCCAGGCCACCGTTCTCACTTCTGTGGGCTTCCATGCAGCTGTTCATCGTCTCCACAAGTGGGCCCCTTTCCTCATAGAGAAGACTTGTCCATCCCTTTTCCAATGCTCAGTTTTGGTTCTGCCAAATCTCAATGATTTTTATCAGCTGCGTTAAAAAGTCAAGATCCTTTTGTTTTTCCCATGCTCTGAATGTTTCTCAGTCCTAACCAGTCGCTTTGTCCTGGGTGCTTCCCCTCACTCCTTCCTCCACATTCACCCTAAAGTCATCTGGAGCAGGCCAGCTGGTATCTGGGAAAAAATACTCTATTTCCATTTTTATGTATGTAATCTCCTCCCAGTTTCCTAACTTAAGGGCATTCATTCATTCATTCGCTCATTCATTTGTTTATTCAACAACTATACACCAAGTCCCTTCAATGGGCCAGGCACAATGTGGAATGGCCAGCTAAAAAGGAAAGGGCCCCTGGCCTCCTGGAATTTACCGTCTTTTAAGAGAGGTAATCAAATACATGGAAGATTATGACTCTAACCTGAGTCATGAGAAATAGGAACAGGAACTATGAGAACGGATGGAACAAGGAAAACCTTCCACTAGCAGAACTGCAGAGGAGCTGAAGGGGTGCCTCAGGAGGAGGGTAAGGCCCCTCCTTGGAGAAACAGGCAGATGCTATGTGACCGTGTGTCAGGAAAGCTATGGAAGGAATTCCTCGAAGAATGGGAAGGTGGAAAAAATAACCTCAAGACCCTTTCCGTCTCTAAGATACTGTGATTCTATAAGCAGGACTGACCAAGAGCGGGAAGAACAGTGTGACTTATGAGAATGCCATCATCCTCAAGCCAGTGCGCTCATTAGATCCTTCCCCACCTCCATCCCACTGACTGGCTGACATAAACTTTTACCACTCCCTCTATTCAAGATCTTATCGAGGCTTCTGCGCCAGGCTATAAACCACAGGAGAAGCCTCGAGGAGCAGGGAGGCTTGCACACAGCCTATATTGAGCAATTCCTATTGATGTTAATCAATCATTTATTTGAGAGGAAGAATAAAACATATTAAAGGGACTTCAGGGGATTACTCTTCCTATATTGATAACCCATTAACATTTAATGAACTGGAGTGATAGTCAAGGCAACATGAGGCTGCCTGAAAAGCCAAGAAGCTGGGTTGACTTTCATAGGACCAACTCCAGAGGTGCTTCCCCGACCCCTTTTGTTCTTCTGACAGTCCCAGAAGACCTTTTCTCACTTGAGAGGAGGCAGCCTCCAGGCCATTTCTTTCTGCCAGGGAGCTTAATGCAAAAGAGAGCTCCTCCACCAGTTAACGTGGGCACATAGGCCCTAATTAGAACAACATGAACACTGACGAATGTGGATGAGGCCCCTGGATGCTAAGGAGTCCAATGGCCACCTTCAGTTTATTCTTTTATCTCTCCCTAATATAAATTTCCAACTCTATGGTGGAAACAGTCTTCACTTGGAATAATGACCATTGTAAGTGGGAAATACTTTGGGAAGTATTTCCAGGCCACTGAAAAAGGTGAAGGTTGCACTGGATCATATGCATGCTGCCCTTCTGCTTTCTTGTTTTCTCTCTACCTAACACAAATTCTTCCTTATAGACCTTGACATAAACTAGTGTCAGTAGATAAATGGTCTTGGCATCTGTGGTCAGAAAGAATGTCTCAATAGAATCCACAGCAAACTAAAATAGTAGTGTGGCTCCAAATGGAACCGCTTTGTTCAAATTACTTAACTGAACAGATTAATTTGTTTAATTTCTTAAGAGAAAATTTTATAGCCAGCTGATCTGCCAGGTTTAGCAAGAAAGCATGTTGCTTAAACTCATGTAAAGGAATTACAGTTTCGACTGCTTGGGGCGGGGCAGTGAGAAACCAAGGTGGGAAAGATCCAAGCTACCCTCTAGAGCAGATTCACCAGCTTTTGCCTGGAGCAGTCAGGTGATGTTTCCCGTGCAGGCTCCTTCCCGTTGGGCAGGTGTCTCTCAAAGGGTGCTGCGGAGCGTGGGGCGCTATACTTTCCAGCTATAGGCTGGAGCCTGTCCTTAGGCCATCTTACCTTCTGGATCTACCCCTAAGCAGAGTGGGCTGCGCTGCAGTTTAGACCTGTTGAATAAGGCCCAGGCAGCAGGGCTGGCTTAGGAACTGTTCTGAGTGCCGCAACAGACCCCCAAACTGATTCCTGAAGAGCCTAGATTTGCTTGCAAGTGTTCCTGCAGCTCCAACTAGGGAGAGGGAGAATGGCCTTCTGTTCAGGCAGGAGACTAATTTTTACAATAAGATGTCAACTTTACCACCTGCATTCCTGATTTCTAAGGCATAAGGCTCTGCCCTGGACCAGGAACAGAATGCAAACACACCAGGCTTTTGTCGGAGAATACAATCTCAAACTGTCTGCTATTCAACTCCTATCAAAAGGCAAGCTGAGAAAAGCAGTATTTACAAAAGACTATTTGAAGGACAAGCAGTTCATCCATTCTTCAAAACACTCTACATTCTATCCATGGACCAAGCCTGACCACCTCACAGCTACACACTAGGGCCATATTACCTTAGCCCCACACGGAACTGCTGTCACCGATTTGTACTTCAAAGCCAGGCTGCTTCGCTCTTATCAACAAGGTGCTCCCAGAAGCCACCATAAAAATTACGTTATCGCATTTGAGGAGAACATGTTGGAATACCGTTCACTACATAAAGTCCCAGGTAGGAAAGTTATCTTGGAAATTAGTTTTAGAAGCAGCTTTGAGTCCTGAAGAAATGACAGTCTCATTCTTAAATTAGTTACACAGTGAATTTGATCGTGGCTGCCAGGAATCTCAGTTTACAGTCTGAAGCTCAGTTGTGGCGATTATATGATTTTTAAGTTTTCCATAGCAAAAGCAATCTGGAGATTTTTCAAAAAACTCAGAACCGCCATTCGATCCATTAATCCCACTACTGGGCATATACTCAGAAGATAAATGGTTCTATCAAAAAGACACATGCACGAATGTGTTCACTACAGCAATATTCACAATAGCAAAGACAGAGTCAACCTAGGTGCCCATCAGCAGTGGATTAGATAAAGAAAATGTGGTACACACACATCACAGAATACTACACAGCCATTAAAAAGAGCAAAATCATGTTCTCTGCAGCAACATGGATGCAGCTGGAGGCTACTGCCCTAAGCAAATTAACACAGGAACAGAAAACCAAATACTTTGTATTTTCCCTTGTAAGTGGAAGATAAATATTGGGTATACATGGACAAAGGTGGGAACGACAGACACTGGGGACTCCTAGAGGGGTGCAGAGAGGGAAGACGGCGAGAGCCAAAGAGAAACCTGCTCGGTGCTCTGCTCAGTGCCTGGTGATGGGGTCATTCATGACCCAAACCTCAGAATCACAAAATAAACCCAAGTAACAAACCTGCACCTGTACCCCTGAATTCAAGAAGCTGAAACTATAAAAAGTTTCCCATATTTGTGTCTTTTTCTTAGTAACTATTTTCTTTTTCTGTGTTCATTTCAATTGATTTGATGTATTATTTTTAGAAACAGCCATAAAACTTTTACGGAGCCAGGTAACGGTATAAACGGGTAAAAATGCACTGATTTCTCTGCTGGTTTAACTATCACACCCACTGAGCTGTCCTAGCTTGAGTGGCAACTCTCTTCCTAATAGTACTGGTTGTAGCCATAGCAGTAATACTTCTAATAATCATATTAACCCTCACAATAAAGCTGCCCCTTATTCTGTATTTACTCTGTACCTAACTACTGTCGTAAGAGTATTTGAGACATTATTTCACTTGACCGTCTCAATAGCGCATCAGCTGAGGACTGTGAGCCTCATTTCATAGATGAGGAAACAGGCTCTGAGAGGTAAAGGCAGAGTCACATCCAGGTGTGTTTGGCTCCAAGCTGCAGCAAGATAGCCCCACTCTAAGTGAAATGGGCCATTTGAGGGAAGAATGGTAAAACTAAAATAACAAATGCCATGCTATTGGTCTAAGGCTTTTCCTCCCTTTTGGCATCAAAGTAAAATATTGCATCCAAGTCTGCCTATAGGGCCCGACAAGTACTTCTCATGTCCTAATCAAAGTCCACTGGAAAAGTCATCTAGTAGAATTTGCTTCAGTAGTAAAGTGACTAGGAAGAAATATGAAAGTGTATTTTGTAGGTACGACTGAGTAAAGAGTTTAGATAACACATTTTGACAGAAACTGAAAAACTGAGCAGAGAACCATCAACATCATCAAAACTCTGGGGTCTAAGTGCACTTGGGAAGCTTCCCACAGAATTCTGCCGGCATCTCAGAGCTGCAGATGACTTGGCTTCTTGCTTGGTCTCACATGGTACCCCACTGTCCACCACGAGGAGACTGTCACAGTGCCAGAAAGGCATTCACATCACATAGGAAGATACAAGTCCCGCTTTCAATTTTTCTTCCTCCTGGCATTTCACATGTTGTATCTGCAGAGCCCTTTGCTCTTGTGCCTCCACTCGCCTTCAGAATAAATGCCCAGGAGAGCTGATGAGGAGATGTGCAAGAACCCTCGCTCCAGAAATGAAGAGTACACACAGCCTGGGGGCTTTGTTCTCCATTCAAAGTACAAGGGTGCAGGTCAGGGACATACATTCATTCGTCTAGTCAGCGACTGAACACCTAGCATCTGCTAGGCATGGAAAGACAGAAGATCAAGTAAACGACATGGGTTCTGTCCCCGAGGAACTTCCTAACTCGGGGTGGGGTATGGACCTTCCAAGGAAGGAGAGAGTACAAACCAACGCAAGGTCATCTGCATACAAAACGAAAGGAAGCACCATAAAGATTGTTTCTCCAAGTGCGGGGGAAGCATGGGTGATCAGAATGAAAGGACTTTGACGGAGAAAGTCTTGTTGGGAAAGAATTGTTGAAGACCCTGATTTGTCCGAACAGTGACTCTGCTCTCTGAACTGCTCCTCAGTTTAACATTCACTGAGCATTCCACAAATACTGACCCAGCCGCTCATTTGTACCAGGCACTGCTCACGGTGCCACGAAAGGGGCAGTGAGCATGCAGACAAGGTCTCTGTGGTTTTCCCATGTACATTTTTAAAAAGTCAAAATAACCCCAGGAAGTTCTGCGAAGGAAATTTTTAAAAGGCTATTTTTTTTTATTGGCTGGAAGAGGGCTCTTTAGAGTATCTCCTGAATAATCTAAGGCGTGATCATGATGCACATGATATCTAAAGATGGGACCTGGATGAAGGGAAGAAGCCAGCTACAAGAACTGCTGGGAACAGCATTCTAGGCAGAGGAAACAGCGAGAGCAAAGGCCCAGAGAAACATATTTAGTGTTTTCCAGGAACAAAATGAGGACAGTGAGGCTGGAACATGTGTCTGAGGAGAGACTAGGCACAGGTGCCAGGTCAGGGAAGACCTTGTGGGCCACAACAACAGACTTGGGTTTTATTCCAGATGAAATCCAGAGCCACGCAGAACTTAGAGCTTGTGCACATGCAGGTGTGTCAGAGAGAAAGAGAGAGAACAAGATTTGATGATATTTATTTTTTAAAAATACCGCCTTGAATTTAGACATAACAGCAAAAGCATGAAACATAAAAAAGGGATAAAGAGGATCTCATTGAAACAGAAAACTTTCATGCTTCAGAAGACACCATAAGAACATGAAAAGACATGTCATAGACTGGAAGAAAACACCTGGAAATCATGTATCTGATAAAGGAGTTGTATTCATATATACAGAGAGCTGACTGAATTGGATACTTCAAAATGGGTCAACTTTATGATATATAAATCATATCTCAATGAAGTTTTTATAGAGAGTAGACTCAGCAAACAGCCTCACTGGCAATTCAGATTCCCTGGACTGCTTCCTTTGCCCTTTCTCATGGGCAGCTGCTGAACACCCAATCAAGTGGAAGCTGTTCATCTTAAGTAAAGGGATATGGTAAGACCCTGAGAGTGTCACTAACTTCACGTGTCCCCAGGCAAGTTAGCGCTCTATGTCTCCGTCTCCTCCGTCTACAAAACAGTGACAGAATCTGTACGATTCATCTAAATGTCTTGTTGGGAGTAGCATATGAAATGTGAAGCTATTTGCCCATAGGTTTTGTTTCTGTTGAACTGCTAGGCCTACTTGAGCGCTGAGACTTACCTCAAAGTTAGTTGGCCACATTTAACACTATATGTACGTCCTATCTTAAATTCTATCTGGGTTTCATTGGCATTGGGATTTAACTTCTATTCACGTTGTGACAGAATGGCTGTTCCCTGTTCTTGGTTGGGCCGGGAAGAAGGGATGTGGCAATGCTCACCATTAATTCCATCCAATACATTTTTAAAGGATGCAGCACCAGCTCCTTAACTCTCAGAGGAGATCTCCCTCTCAAGGGTAGGACTTTGGCTCAAAAAACACATAATCCTATCCTTCCAGGAGTCCTAGGGCCCAACAAACCTGAAACTTTCCTTGAACTTTACGAGAGTCTGCCCCTCAATTTTCCATGGCTATGTACTTTGAACGTCAGAGTTCCATTTCATTCTGATCACTCCTGATGCTGCCATTTCTACTCCACACTGGAGGTTCCCAACTATTCTTTATTGGGAAGAAGGTACAGAGTAGATGTAAGAGGAAGAGCAAACGGGGTCAATAAAGGCTTTAGTGTTTGGATGTTTTTAAATGGAGAAAAGTCCATAAGCAGTAACTATCTGGGTAAAAAGAGGACATATTACCGGCAGGGTGTGGTGGCTCATGCCTGTAATCCAGGCACTTTGGGAGGCTGAGGTGGGCAGATCACTTGAGGCCAAAAGTTGAAGACCAGCCTGGTCAACATGATAAAACTCCCCCATCTCTACTAAAAAAGCAAAAATTAGCCAGGCGTGGTGGTATGTACCTGTAATTCCAGCTACTGGGGAGGCTGAGGCACAAGAATTGCTTGAACTGAGGAGGTGGAGGTTGCAATGAACAAAGACAGCATCACTGCACTGAAGCCTGGGTCACGAAGTGAGACTCATCTCAAAAAAAAAAAAAAAAAAGACACCTTTTCTAGTGTCCGTTCTTCATCCATCCCACTGTGACCACACGATTAAGCAGGATTATGAAAATCAGCCATAAACTCCTCAATCTTTACACAACTTTCACATAACTTCTCCCGTGTCCTGACTGCCCCACAAAAGCTGTATTTCAATCCTGCAATCCTATTAAAGCACATATTGTAAAAAAACTTTAGAAGTACATTTGGAGACCTAGCTTTAAGCATAAGAAAGGGCATTAAAATAGATTTAGTCCAGGCTTTGCCATTCTGATTCTGAATGTTCATTGTAATTACATTTCACATTAAGATGTTAACATGAACAAGGAAGCAAATAACGATGTTGGTGATTGAAGTATTTTGTCAGCATTTCATGAGGAAGTGTCTGCCCAAATGGCTATATGTTCATTTGCCAAATAAGGCATTTAACTTCCACTCACTTCTTGCCAGCCCATTCTACCCCTTCTATATTTTTCTGGATTGGCTGATTACTTTTAGAGCATAAGTGAGCAATTTCTATCATTAAAGTAACTGGACACAAATCACGTGTGTGTATATATACAAATTATGTCTGTATATATGTATACATAAAAATTACTAACAGCAATTTCTATCATTAACTGGACACAAATCGTGTGTCTGTATATACAAATTATGTATGTATATATGTACACATACAAATTACTAACTGAGCAATTTCTATCGTTAACTGGACACAAATCACGTGTGTGTATATACAAATTATGTCTGTATATATGTATACATACAAATTACTAACTGAGCAATTTCTATCATTAACTGGACACAAATCGTGTGTCTGTATATACAAATTATGTATGTAAATATGTATACATACAAATTACTAACTGAGCAATTTCTATCGTTAACTGGACACAAATCACGTGTGTGTATATACAAATTATGTATGTATATATGTATACATAAAAATTACTAACAGCAATTTCTATCATTAACTGGACACAAATCGTGTGTGTATATACAAATTATGTATGTATATATGTATACATACAAATTACTAACTGAGCAATTTCTATCGTTAACTGGACACAAATCGTGTGTGTGTATATACAAATTATGTAAGTATATATGTACACATACAAATTACTAACTGAGCAATTTCTATCGTTAACTGGACACAAATCGTGTGTGTGTGTGTGTGTGTGTGTGTGTGTGTACACAAATTGTTTCTGGGCAAATTGCATATATATATGTGTGTGTGTGTGTGTGTGTGTGTGTGTGTGTGTGTGTGTGTGTGTATGTAGTTTGCCCAAAAACACTGAACTCAGTTGGTTCAGTGTTTTTGGTTCAGTGTAGGGACAAACTCATGTCCATTCCAATTTGTATCATTTTGAAATAGAAGACACACCAAGAATCAAATGGTGGCCGGAATTTGCAGCTAAGATTCAGGTGTCAGTTCACTTATCTGACACTGCCAAACCCATATACCAATGTCTACAGCTCGTTCTGATTTGTCTCTCGTTGCCATTTGAAGTCCATTAGTTGTCTAAGGAACCCTCTTGGGAACTTTCCCAGTGTTGGGTGCTTTACAGAGCTGAGTATATACAGAAGAAAGAGTCCTGGTCAAGGCTGAAGAGGATCTGGATTCTTTTTCAAGTTTGATTATATACTCTTTTTTGAGAAAACAAATCCCTTACTCAAGGCTGTATGATATGTTCCATATGTCCAGGGATCTGGGAACGAGAACTGAATTTGTTTTCCTATCTACTTTGTACTACCAACGTGGTCTGGACCTTGGGTGCCTCACCAGGAGAGAAAATTGTACCCAATTATCTCTAATATTCCTTATAGCTATGTAATTGCCCCACTACACAAACACAAATCCCCCACATTTTTTCACTTTAACCAGGGAAAGTCACAGATGATCAAACAATGTAAAATACTGGGTTGAACCATGTGAAGCTGCCATTTTGGGTCTATTACAATAGAATTTCGTATGGTCCAACCTAGCATGCAGCATTGTAAGTAGAAGCCTTCTTTCCTTGGTCAAGCACCACTGTGGCTTATATTAACAAGTTATATTTGTACAGCGCCACACAATGCTTCCACGTACATTATTCATATGTAACAAACATTTCCTGAGGGGTCTCTGATGTGTTCGGCGCTTTCTAATACAATTTCTCATTTACTCCTCACAATAATCAGGAAAGGTGGATTATTCTGATCTACAGGAAAGTGAAAAAGCTCAGGACAATGGGATGAAAAACCCAAGGTGACACAGCTGGGAAGGGACAGCTGAGATTCACGCTTGGCTCAGACTCTAAAGCTCTTCCCATAGACCATCCTCCTGCTGGTCTGAGCTAGTCTAGTATCTTTCTCTTATCCCATGAGCCTCTGAAATCTTAATCATTTCATACTTTTGATGAGCAAAAAAAATGATGCTTCAGGCTTGCACTGATTTTTCCCTTTCTTTGCTGGCAGTACCATGCTGAAACTGAAAATGGCAGATTCCTGACTAAATCCTGGTGGGTAAGGTGCAGATGTGTGGAAGGAGAAAGGGGGGCACCTTCTATATGCAGAGACTCTTACTGAGGGAGAAAAAGCACATCTTTATAGGTAAAAAACTCTGTTGCTTAGCTTGAAGCTAACCCCTACGACATACATTACTGTCTCTCTGTTCAATCAGTGTTCTGCTACAAGAATCAGTTACATTCAATCATCTGAAAGAGCTATTAAAATGCTGATAAAAAATTCATAAAGTAACACACAGTAATGAATCAGGAGAATTCAGTAAAGTGAGACCTACCCTTAGAGCAGGGCAAAAATGAAGGTGAACGATCGTTTGGGCCCAGCGGCCATGAAATACCCTTTTGGAAGATGAATAATTCTGTTTAGGGCTGATAAGTTGAACTAATTTATAATGCTGTTTTAGGTCCACTGCTGAAATATTTCAAATCCCTCAACTTTAAAATGCATTGCCTGTCAGAAACTGGTCTCTTAACAGTTTCCTCTTAACATTTTTCAAAATGTAACCTAGACCAATTTGCATGATTTAATGCTTATTGTATTATACTGTGCATGATTTAAAATGGGAAATAAAATTTAAAAAAAAAGAGGAGAGAGAGAGAGGGAGAGTCAGGGAGAGGCAAACAAGGTGGCATGAAGGGAACAAGTGAAAGCCAAAGGGAGAATTAAGATCTGTCAACGACTTCCAGAATGTCCCCCGGGTCTCGCTGAAGGGAAATCTAACTGGACATCATAGACCCAACAAGTCCCTAACCCGGTAAGCAGACTTGAATGGCCAAGGGATGATGGAAACCACCCTCACCAGGGCAGGATGGGAAAGCAAGTCTGTGAATCGACAGGAGAGGGCTGGTTAAAGGGCGCCTCTGAATTCTCACTGGCATTGCCCATCCCATTCTGAAATAATTCCCGGAAATCCTCCTAGGAGTCACTGTCATGGTTTAGGCTCAGGTCCTCATTATTTCTCTCCTGGATTCTTGCAAAAGCCTCTTAATTGGCACCACTGTCTAGTCTCCTCTCTGCAATCCATCCTCCTCTGTTCTGCTGCTTTCCTTTCTGTCTAAAGCAAATCTGATCATGTTATTCCTCATTTTAATAACCCTCAATGGCTCCCCACTGCCTGCAGGAGAGACTCTTACCTCCTGTGCATCACCTACACGACTCTATATGCTACAGCTTCCAACCTATTTGGTTCTATCTTCTGCTACTTAATAAAGGAAATAATGAATAGTTACAAAACACATAACTGAAAAAAATTAGTATCCAGAGTATATAAAGAGCTTTACAGGTCAATGCAAAAAAGATAAACAACTCAATAAAAATATGGACAAAGGAAATTATGTTGAATAGCTTATAAACGTGTAAAAAGATGCTCAGTTTCACTAGTAATTGGGAAAATCCAAATGATAGGAATGGTGAGATGGTATTTTATATGTATCACACAGGCAATATTAAAATGTCTGTTGACAGTAAATGCTTGGCAAGATACGGTGAAAAGGAACTCTTAGACACTTCCCGGGCACATGCATGAATTCAACCACTGCAGAGAGCAACTGGCAAGAAGCAGCTGGGGTGAAGATGCCCACACATTACGACTCAGTGATGCGCTCTGGATGTTCTGCTCCTCCAAACCCCATGTAGAAATGTGATCCCTGGTGTTGGAGGTGGAGACTAGTGGGAGGCGCTGGGTCATGGGGATGGAACTCTCATGAATGGCTTTCTCTTGGTGATGAGTGAGTTCTCGCTGTTAGTTCACATGGGAGCTGGCTGTTTAAAAGAACCTGACCTCTCTTGCTCCCTCTCTTGCCATGTGATACACTCGCTCCCACTTTGCTTTATTCCATGATTGGAAGCTGCCTGAGGCCTCACCAGAAGCCAAGCAGATGCTGGCACCATGCTTCTACAGCCAGGAGAACCGTAAGCCAAATAAACCTCATTTCTTTAGCTAGTACCCAGTCTCAGGTATTCCTTTATAGCAATGCAAAACAGACTAACACATGCAGCAAAGCTAATCTCTGGCATAAAGAAACGCTGGTTCACCGTGGACTTCTTCATTATGTTAATATGGGAAACAATCTATCCAATAGGAGGATTCATAAAGCATGGTTTCTTTACATAATGATAAAATATACATAGGTTAAAATAAACTAGGGCTCTATCTAATATAGATAAACACCCAAAACACAGTATGTAGCTAAGAAAACAGCTTTTTTTTTTTGAGACGGAGTTTCGCTCTTATTACCCAGGTTGGAGTGCAATGGCGCGATCTCGGCTCACCACAACCTTCGCCTCCTGGGTTCAGGCAATTCTCCTGCCTCAGCCTCCCGAGTAGCTGGGATTACAGGCGTGCGCCACCATGCCCAGCTAATTTTTTGTATTTTTAGTAAAGACGGGGTTTCACCATGGTGACTAGGATGGTCCCGATCTCTTGACCTCGTGATCCACCCGCCTCGGCCTCCCAAAGTGCTGGGATTACAGGCTTGGGCCACCACGCCCGGCCCACATACGAAATGTATCTAAGCAGTCACCATGTCTCAGATTAAAATCTGGACTTTAGAGTTTTAAAGATTTAATAGAGGGCTTACGGAAAAATGAAAGATTATCAATAAAATTGATAACGTCTGAAAGCAGTGCTACAGGAATTTGTTTTAAAACAAAAACTGCAAATAACATTCTGAGCTGCTTCTCCTATCCCCTTCTAAATAGTTGAGTGTTCTCTCATGGCAGCTGCAGGATCATATTTCTTTGTATCAGCTACTCTGTTTCACAGTATGCCCCTTAGTTAACATTTGTTTATTGATCTGGGGCTTGTCGGATTGACTCTTTAATGAATGGCACAAATCACCAACTTCATGAATAACTTACTGCTCCTCTGTGTTGACAATTATAGTAAACCGTATTCCTTCTTAAGGAAGTGATGGCTATTCAACCATGGTTAACTAGGTTTTCTGAAATAGGTATGTATCACAGGGCATGTCTTTCTTAATTTTACTTCATTTTTGCAAGGTTGTGATTAATTTGATTACTGAATTTGATGGTATAAATATTAATTTAGCTTGGCAATCTAGAGAAGTATAATTAATTTCAATAAAAATTCAGCAAAGGCATGTATGTTCTATCTCCGAGAATATATCTCCATTTGAAAATCTATTCCTTTCCGCTCATTAGCTATTCATAAGCCATAATTTCAAGTTTTATAGTATCAATTTTTTTTTATCTTATTTTTAAACCAAATACCCAGAATTTAAGGAGAAGGAGTTCCTCCTTTTTATTTTTTTAATTGCATTTTAGGTTTTGGGTTACATGTGCAGAACATGCAAGATAGTTGCATAGGTACGCACATGGCAGTGTGTTTTGCTGCCTTCCTCCCCTTCACCCACATTTGACATTTCTCCCCAGGCTATCCCTCCCCAGCTCCCCCCGCCGCTGTCCCTCCCCTGTTCCCCCCAATAGACCCCAGTGTGTAGTACTCCCTTCCCTGTGTCCATGTGTTCTCATTTTTCCTCACCCGCCTATGAGTGAGAATATACGGTATTTCATTTTCTGTTCTTGTGTCAGTTTGCTGAGAATGATTTAAAGGCACCCAGGATACACCGGAACG